>BMAU01003270.1:0-150000 GCA_019973935.1 Trichonephila clavipes | reverse complement strand
AAAATACCTCAACATTTATCTTTTTTTAAAGGCTAACTGAATAAGTAATTAAAATCTGAATATTTTTTGAAATCTCGACCGTATAAAGCTAGAAATTTTTTGTTAGAAATTCCATTTGAAATTTCAAAAAAAAAATGTATCGCGCAGTTAAAAATTATTTACCATAAATTCTAGCAACTCTTTGAGTATAATATAAATTTCAAATTTTTTATTATATAGCTCCTTTTCTATTTTTTAATATTTTTGAAAATTTCATACAATTCAGTTGAAATCTTCATGCTAAGAGCAAAAAATATACTAAAAAAATCGACGAAAATACAATAAAGTTTTACATAGAAGCAAAACTGAAAAGCTAAAACGTAGGAATGAAAAATTTTGAGTATATCTGAAGTAGTTTTCGAAATATTTATTTTAAAGTTCAGAAAATTTGTCTGCGTTATGTTATACTTAATATTAATTAAATGGTTAAAATAATATGTTAATATTAGTCATGTAATCGTTTGATGACACATTCATATACTAATAAAAATTATAATGGTCATTGATGCGAATGTCAAGAATTTTATGTAATTTTAATAGTTTTCGAAATATTTATTTTAAAGTTCAGAAAATTTGTCTGCGTTTTGTTATACTTAATATTAAATGGTTAAAATAATATGTTAATAATAGTGATGTAATCGCTTGATGACACATTCATATACTAATAAAAATTATAATGGTCATTGATGCGAATGTCAAGAATTTTATGTAATTTTAAATTCAGACATAAAGATATTGATGTAAAAAATTTAAAACGACCATCTAAAATACATGAAAAATGCAGTCTGCTATAAAATGATCTTGACAAACAAAATACGGCATTTTCACTTACTATGGCAGAGCCGGCTTAGTCAGGGCCGATCTGGTAAAACAAAGAGGGAACCGCGGTTTTGATGGATGCCGCTCTAGCTTTTAAATTTCTCAGGAAAAAAATATATAAATTACAATTGCAAAAACTAAGTCTTGTAATTTTCCATACATTTTTATAACAACGAATTGTGGAAATGGCTCCCAATACTTTGTTGTGTTTGACAATATCTAAGGTAACCAACCATACTTTAGATAGATTTGCACTACTTTTTCGTAACCGTATTCCTTTTAAAATTAATTCATGCAAACAAAATACACTTTTTGCGCTCTTAAAAATTTATGTAAACTATAACAGTTAATTTTAATTTATGCAACTTGTGAAATGTTCATAATTTACCATTTCAGTCTAAACAGTTTACATGAAAAAAAAAGTTTGGACTCCCTCATTCATTAGGGAATTATATAAGATTCTAACATTAAGTTTTATTTTTCACCGAAAAGGGTCGAGTGGTAGTGTATCGTGCTTCCACACCACTAGTCTTGGGTTCTCTTAACGGGCTGGGCATGGTAGACTCTGCCTTTCATCCCCGCTACATTGGGTCGATAACTGAGTACCAAGCTTGCTTGGGGTCTTAAACACTGAAGGTCTCTCTTCAGACAGACCACCAAATCGGGACATCTGTTCATGCACCTCAGCGCCCAATGGTCACGCATATTGGGAAGGGCATAGTAGTTCCTGGCCGTCATGGATAGTTGTGCCACTGAGTTTGAGTTTTAAGTTTGAGGATTGCCTCACTTTGGGGATACCCCTTAGATAAACATGTATTTCCATTCATTTTCAATTAAACATTTTTCTTTCAATTACGTTTATTTCAGAAGGAAGTTTGATTTTTCAAATGTATTTGCTTAATAACATGTATATTTGTGTATTATATTAATATTTTGATCAATCCAAACTTGCATGTTTTTTGCTCCTCTAAAATCTTTTAGGGTTTTAGAACTAATCTTACAATCCATATACGTTTTATAGTAGTACATTTAAAAATGATAAAGACATTTTTACGACTGTGTGTGCTTTTATGCCTCGTTTATAAATATAAAAAAATGCATTCAGCTACAGTTTTTAAAATGTACTGAAATAAGTGGAGGAATAGGATATTTACATATTAGGAATATTTTTGACTGCAGTAAGATATATTTATATTTCAGTTTCTTTACAATTTGAATAGAAGTTGTAAACCATTTTGCGAATAGTTTGATATTGAATATAAACCCATAGGCTGTTTAATATTGTAAAGTGTTTTATTTTGATACCAGCACACATTAAAATAAGGCTCATTTGCAGTTATATGATCAGCTTTAGTGATATTTAAATTTTCAAAAATAGTCAACACTTACGAAAACATTCTTTCAAAACCACACATTACATCTCATACTATGTCTTCCCTACAGCAGGAAATATTTGTGTATACTCAACAAATTTAATACAGGATACATTTCAAAATGTTAAAATTGTTTTTAAAATTTGGTATGGATTCATTGTGGAACTGTCGGTTAACTTTACTGAACAAAATTGTTTTAAGTGTACTGTTTTGAAAGACAAAATTAATTTGAGAGAACTATTATCACAATAGAATTTGTAATGACTGAGAATTGTGTGAAAATGTAGTTATCGATGTGTGACATTTTTCCTTGTAATAAAAGAAACATAAAGATAAGAAATTAAACATGAGTAGAATATGGTTAGAAGTACTGTCATTTGCATTTGAAGTAGTATATCCCCCATTTAAATTAGAAAATTATTGACTGAATGTGTCTTATGTCCATCACATATGCCGATGTAGGAAAGAAATTTTTATTTAATTCAAGAAGTTCGAAAAGGAGAACTCTAGGAATGAAAATTTAGATACTTTCCGAAAAATATTCAGCTAGCATAAAAATATCATTTATTTGATTTTAATTAAAATAAATTAAAAGTATTGAAATCTTTTTTATGTTATTTTAAATTAAAAATATAATTGAATAGAGAAAGATTGGTTTTATTTCATAAATATAATCATCGTATGTATATCACCGTATGCACCATTTATTGTCTTATTGTTTAAAAAAGAGATAGGGCCTTCGCTCTTCTTACCCCATTACTTTTTTAAAAAAACAGGAAAGTGAGCTCGTTTTCTTACTCTCATATTGAAAAATGAATACAGGATGCTTTTTTCTGGTTCAAATCGCAATACCAATATATATATATATATATATATATATATATATATATATATATATATATATATATATATATATATATATATATATATATATATATATATAAATATATATATATGTATATATATATGTATATATATATATGTATATATGTATATATATATATTTATTTAAGTTTTAAAAAATGACAGAAAAAAAAATTTTGTTTGAAGAAAATATAATTATTTTTCAACTTCTAACACACTATTTATTTCCTTTTTTCCACCCTTCATTTTGTATTAATTTTACAGTGACTAAACATATAGGGGAAAAGACTCACAGTTGCCCTACAACTTTCAAACAAGATTGCCCAAGGCAACTTGACAGCTAGCTGTAAACGATTGATCTCTTGGTTCTTACTTTACAAAGAGACCGAACTGAGTCATAAAATTGTCCCCGTTCGACCTTTTAAGTTTTAAAAGGGGGAAAGGAAAGAAGTCTGTTGCATTTTTAAAGCGAATGGCAAAATAAGAGTAAACGCTTTCGGAATAACTTTTCAGGAGGAAGCTTACCACTCAGAGGTTTAATTTCTAATTCGTATTTCTTTGCAACTTCGAAAATAGTTTTATGTTTTTATAGACTTATTCCTCTTCGTTTTTCGCTGGAATGACGAGATCATCTAAATAACTGATTACAATTCCTTTCCGAGTAAGATCTCTAAATATACTTGATACGTAGCGTTGGAAAACTCCTGGACTTGTGCTTAGTTCAAAAGGAACTTTGTTGAATTCAAATTGTCAGTCTGGGACGATAAAAGATGTATACTTTCTGCAATCTTCGTCAACATTGACGTGAAAGAAACCATTGCGCAAATCTAATGTAGAATATACCTTTGCTTCTTGCAAAGTGTCCAAAACATCTTCCATGAAAGGTAACGGAAATTTATCTTTCACAAGCTTCTCATTCAATTTTCTGTAGTTAATGCACGTTCTCGAAGATCCATCTTTCTTTTTTACCATTACGATTAGACTTGCTTATTCCGAAGAACTCGGACGTATAATGCCTTTGTTGAGCCATTCTTCTATCTGTTTGTTTACTTATTTTTTCTGTGAAAGCAAGTAGACGAGGGGTTTGACAGACTGGTTATTCGTCTTTTAGAATAATTCTCATTGTGACGTCCGTAGATGCTGTTTTTTCTGGCTTGTAGTCTTGAATTAACTTTTCAAGTTCCTTCTTGATTTGACGATTTTCAACATGACGCAGGTCTAGTTCTTGAAGATTTTCAGCAGATATTTGCATAAGCTGTGCATGATTCTCATATTTGTTGAATTTAACCCCTTCTTTACTGAAATTTATCGATGCTTGTGTTCCAAAAAATCTGATCCAATAACTGCTTCGAATTTTAATTTATCAGCTGGTACAACATGCCAAGTTAACGAGTATCTATTTCGAAATCATGTTTAAAGGAACCGATAGTTGTCACTTGTGCTAAACCAATAACTGTGAGAAGCATCTTGTTTTTCGATAATTTTGTTGGGTCCATTATTCTTCTGTTCGTGTTTTCTCGTAGCAAACTTACGGTACTACCACTGTCTATGAGCGCCATGATTTTCACCTTTCCAAAAAGTATCTCTTTAGTACGTAAACCTTCCTTAACGATGAGTGTGGAAATTTCTTTTGGAGGTTCTTTGAATTTCTGCGATTTTGAATAGTTCGTCTGAGCATATATATGCTTGGAAGCATTATGATTTGAGTGTTTCTCGTAATTTTTGTTGTAATACCCTTTCTGCGCGCTGTCTTGATGTCTTTGAACAGATTCGTACTTGGTGACAGGAACTTCGTAATGTTTGTTGTAATTTGTTGGCGCTGGAAACTTCTTATCTTTCCTGTTATAGTCGAATTTTCCCGGTGCTTCATATCTGCGATTCTATTCTGTGGATTTAAATTCTTGTTTCTTCACAAATGGACTACTAGATTTTTGTTTCAGAGTCCCTTTAAAGTCTTCGAATTCTTCTAGTTTTTTTGCTAATTGAACAGGGGAGTTCATATTTGCCCATTCATCAAGATAATATTCCTTAAATTCAAAAGGCGTTTTTCGTTTTAGTTGATCTGTTATGATTAGATCTGATAATTTGTTGAAAGTATCTATCTTCAATCCATCTATCCATCCGTTGAAGTAAGTGTTTAACTCATGGTAAAAATCAATCCATGTTCTTTCAGGTGCTTTTTGGTGAGTGAAAAATAGTTGTCGAAACTATTCTGGAGTTAGTTTAAAGCGATTCAGCAGTAAATCTTTAACGTGTTCGTAAGAGTTGGCTTTATCGTCAGGCTCTCTCGCCATGATGTGAGTAACTTCCGTCGGTAATAAGCCTAACAGATGAGAAACTCAGTTTTCTTGATTAATATTTAATCACTGCGCTTGACGTTCAAATAATTTTAGATAAAGACTGATGTCTTCTTTCAAATCAAAACGATGTATAAACTTTGAAACTTCTTTGACGACAAATTTAGTGTCCCTTTCTTTGGATGTATCAGCGAATAACTTGGATTGTTTTTGGATCCTTAACTTTTCCAACTCAAACTCATCTTTGCGTTTTTGTTCATCTAACTTCAATTGTAGGATGCGTAATTTTTCTTCTCGTTCTTCAATGTGTAATTTGTCTTTTTGCTCTTCTTGCTTTTTCTCCCTGGCTTTGCGATCCTCAACAATCGTTGAATGTATGTTTTTGGTCAGTTCTTCGTCATAATTTTCACTACCAATAATTAGATCTTTGAGTGTGGCGATGGTCATAGATTTATCGAATTCTAAATTTAATTCAGTGGCTAAGACAAATAAAACTTCGCTTCGACCTTTGCCAAGATACGCCATTTTAAAATTTAAATTTGATTTTAGATAGTATCCAAAGGATTAAACAAAGTTGTCACGCGTTCTAACAAAAAATGATGTTGCTAAAGGCAAATCTCGTTTTCATTTACAAAAATTCTCAAGTTAAAATGATATTGCATGAAAATACACTAAATATACATTAAAACATTCAAATTTTATTCATTTAGAAATATTTTAAACCAGTAACGTGTAAAGACAACAGTGCGAGGTAAAATGCGTAATGCTTAATTTGAAATAGTCAAATTATTAATTTCAACTAAAAACAAAACTTTTTTTAAACCATTTAATATATCAGTTATCTCATTTTGTTATAGAAAATGCAAAAAGAATTTGAAAGAAAAAATAAATTAATATAAATCTTGTTTTAAAACTGTGATTAAGTTTATGGTGATATGAAAAAGAATTAAAAATTTAAAGTTCTTTACTGAAAAAAGCAAACAATTAGAAGTTAGTCATTTTAAGAAAAAGCTCATATATATATATTTTTATTACACCAATAAAAATAGAATCATTTAGGATCTCATCAGCAAATTCTAAGAATAAACACACGTTTCAATAGAAAGCATAATAATTCTCTGTCAAAAATGAACTCAAAATACTTATACATTGAATGATAAAATACACCATTAAAAATAAGATCATGTAGAATCCTTAATCAATAAATTCTAAAAAACATAGCATAATTCTTTCAAAATATATTTCTCGAATACTCATAACAATAATTAATTACCAAACAGCAGCGGGAAAAATAAATGTTAAAATATATGAGTCATCGAAATTGCAAAATGTTTAGGAAAGGCAAATATATGGAACATGAATCTCTTAAAGAGCCGTTCAAGGTCAATGACGCAACCAAAGTAAACGAAAGCTTTTCGTACACACATAAAATGCAATTCAATTCATTATTAAAAGAGGTACAAATAAACTTTAATGTTACGTACGACTTTCTTAATATTTTAAAAGATATACTTGTAGACAATTTTAATTGATACGATTTCTATACACAAATAGAAAAATAGTATTTTAAAAAAAACACACATGATATTTAAAAATGTAACTTACTTCATGAAATTGGCTACAACAATTTTTTATAAGCAAAATGACGGTGGCTCACGTATTCTTTTAGGACTCTTTTCTTTTTTTTTTTGAAAAAGACACAAAAACACAGTACCTGATTCACTGGATGACGTGTTCACTGATAATCTTTTGAAGTTGTACACTGCAGAAAATAAGTTGAAGCTCTTGACTCCGGGAGTCTCTTTATTTTATTCACCTAAATGTTAGTATGTTATGAGAGGCAATCCGTGCATTTTCGATTCAGTCTGCTTGTAATTTAGGCGTGCAGCCAAAGATGTTTTTTTTTAAAAAGAGAAGACTAGGAGTTCATCAAACTAATTATTTAGAGAAGATTTTTGAAATCAAATCCCGGGCGATCAACCAATTATTTCTGTGGGAGTCCGAATAAAAATCAGACTCTTCAGAAGTCGGGATTTTAAATTGGCGAGGTGGTTGTCTAGGGGTAAGTATTAAAGGGTTAGTGATGAATTAATTGAATCAAAGTCATTCAAACGCAGATACTTCATTTAAGTAAAAAACAATTTATTTCAAGTTAAAGGGGGAAATTTACAAGAGGAATATTTACAAAGGGAAAGAGACATGCAGAAAATCGATTAATTGAAAGTTGAGTTATACCTTTAGAAGACGGGGGAATTAATTACCTTTCTCATGCTTGGACTGAAATCGGGCTGCGCGCGAAATGCACGAAAAAACGTGACGTGTTGAACCGACGGGGATTAGCAGGCCTCTGCCAAAAACTTATTCAAGACGGTTCTCCGAAAGCTCACCAGACGGCGCTGCTTCGGTAAAAAATAAACAAAATTGACATTAATAGACCTCTGAAAAGGATACGACTCAACCTTTTTACAAAATGTTTCAAACGAAAAATCCTACATATATATATATAGACAACAAGGGTAAGGAGACATTTGTCTTTCTTCTGGTTTATTTAAAACTTAACAAAAATTAATTAAAAAGGCAGCTATTCTAAAATTCTAATTTCTAACAAATAGATTTCCATGATGTGACGACGTAAATGCCTGCTCGCGCAACCCCAGTCTCTTTCTTTTTTCTCTCTCCGTTTTTCTCAAAAACCAAAGTTTGTGTTAAACCTTGGATCAGCTGCGTCTGCGCACGAAGACAGCGTGTGTTGTTTCGTCTGGTGTTTTGTTGAGAGATTCAATTGAATGACGACTCCACAACCGATTCCACATATATTAAGAAATTTCTAGCCTATCTCTTAATGTTAGTTGGAAATTTTACAAAAGGAAAAACATTGATCACATTATTTCTGTTTTGTTGCATGCAGTTTTAGAAATTGTTGTGTTAATATGGGTTGTTATTTTAATCAATTCTACTTATTTCCAAATGAATTATTTAAATATGTTTATGGGGGGGGTTTTTGGAACGTAAATTTACATCATTTACACTTTAATATTAACCTAAAGAGAAAAAAAATACAAACACCAAAGAAAACAGAGACATTTCAGTAGTTTCACCAAATTTATTAATTTTTTAAACAATTATTACAGTATTTCCTTGAAACAAACAAATTTAGATACCTGATAAAAAAAAAATGTAAAAATTTCTAAATAGACAGCATTTGATTTACTTTTTTATAATAAACATTGGAAGTAGGAGAAAACATTTAATGTATTTTCAAGTAAACTAATTTGAGGGAAAACAATTTACAAAGTTCAAAAATTAACTATTTACATAAAAAAATTGGATGAAAATATTCTGCCCAAATCAAATAATTAATTTATCAATTCTAATATTAATTAAATTATTTATTTTCGTAAAAGTGAAGTGACATATCACATACTATAATACAATCTTCATTTCTCGTCTAGAAATTCGTTTCCAAATGGCTAGAATGAATATATTTTAACCAGTTGTAATATACAAATCCCCCCCAATATTGTATTGTCATGCTTCAATGTAGATTTTGTGAGATAGTGGCTCGAATCATTTGCAAGAAGCAAATTAAATCTATCACCGCATTTGCGGAATTTCTACTTATAACTTTTTACCAAACGCAAGAAAATGTTGGATCCCTTTTTTGATGCTCGTTTCGACATGTCTTCCTAAAATTGATAAATTTGAAGTGGATCTAGTGACAAAGAGTTAAACACTAATTTTCTTGATATTTTTGTGGATTTCAATAGGGACCACCTTTGCGAGTGGCATAATTGTCTTGTATTAATTAAAGCCTTCATTTCCAGTGGGAACTCAAATTTCTTGAAGAGGGAAATGAAGAAACATCAATTCATTAAGTACTTTAAGACAAACGACAGACACAGGAAGGAATCTGAGAACTATGTCCATTTTCCATCGATATCATTTTTATTGATTAAAATAATTCAACAAGTAAAATTCCTATTTTGAAATCAAAAATGTCTATAACTGGAAGTTTTATACTTTTGTTTTAGAAGACATGGATCTAAGATTTTCTTTTCAGTTGAAAATTTTGATGATGTAATTGAATTAAATATTTTTCTCTCCGTGGCTTACAATTTCATATTTCTATTTATTAGCTGTACAGTACGAATCATTTGGGATTTGAAGATGTTAAACTTTTTAATCATTCTACGTAGGAATGTGAAATCTTAGCTTTCATAATATAAACTATGCTATACACTAACAAAAACAAATATAATTCCATTAAAGTTCGTCTAGTAAACTTGTAACTTGTTGCTTAATGTTCATTTGCTTATCGGTTTATATAACTGAACAAAACTTTTCTTAAGACTTCTCTATCGCTTTTTCTTACTACTGGCTTAAAACACATGGATTCAGGAACTTTTCGTCAGAAAAATTTGGTAATGCAATATTGATTAAATGAATTTTCTCTCCGCATTATACTTTCTAATGTTTCATGCTTTCCCTGTACAGTACGAAACATTTTTGACTTTAAAAAAGACGTTAACTATAGTTATCCATTCCATTTAGAAATTTATAATCATAACTTTCATGATACAAATAATTTAAAGCTCAATCAAAAAACTATCTAAAATCTATCAGATTGAGTATAAGATGTGTAAAATTTGTTCCTTAATATTTCTTTAGATAGTACTTTACAAGATTTCTCGTAGAATTCCCCAGCAATTATTTTTATAACAATTTTTTCATCCATAACATTATTATACATCTGGTTTTATATTAAATTTGTACATTGTTCTGCTACACAGGCATCTGCAGTCGTTGCAGATTTTGTCATTCAGCATACCAAGAGAAAAGGAATCAACTAAACAACAAAATGTCAACGGTTATACTTTTTTCCTAAAATTTGTAGTTTTTAACTCGTTAAATATCATCTCATATGTTAAGGTGAAATAGTTTCATTTCTCTCATGTACGAATTCAAAAAAAAATCTTCCATTTTCATTTTACCGATGGTAAGGCACTTTAATTTGAATGGTGTCACAAACACCGATAAAATATTAAATCACTTGTAATTTTTATTAATTATTCCTTTTTACTAACATTGGTGATAAAGTATTACTAACATCCAAATTAATCCAATGTGGATTAAATAGAAAAGTACAATTATTCGAAAACGGGAATTTAAATTCTTTTTTCTTCCCATTGAAGGGTTTATAATGATCAATTCCGGAAACTACGAAGCTTCTGGATACATTGTCCAAAGCCGATTCCATGATAACATTTAAAGTTTTATTTTGATTGATTCTAGGGAAAACTATTAATCAAATCGGTGATTTTTATATTTTTTTGGTCGTTCAATGTTTTTCCGTAGTTATCGCCTTCAGCGCTGTTTACCTCTTCATTTGAAGCATTCATTTTCAATAATTATTCGTTTTTCGAAATGAAGTCTTTTCAAGTTCTGTTAGTTGAAAAGAAAAAAAAATTCTGGAGGTTCTCAAAGCCAAAACAGGGAAACATAGTGTTAACACAAATTAGTTTTGTTTCTAGATTTTTTTTGTATGTTGATATTCTTTATCACTTTTTGTTAATTGGAAGAATGAACAATTAAAATACCACATCCTGAAACTGAAATTGCCAACAACTTGAAGTTTTAAAGATATGTGCATAAAAAACTTAGAATTATTATTTTTTCTTCGTTTGAAAATTGTGTTTCAACAATTATGTTGAAGATTCATCCCCTTGTGTAACTGACTTTCCTTCATTTTCTGTACAGTTGAGACAATTTGTAATGTTACCGTTAGTTCTTATTAGTTGTTGCATACATAAATTTCAGAATAGCAGATTTCATTCAAGATATTATGTCATGAACACCCGACAACTCACTTAAAAAACTTCAAAAATTGATGTAAAAAATATTATTTTCGAACTGATGCTGTTTTGCTGTTCTCAGCTTGATTTGATGATATATTTCTTTGATGAAAGATCTGTTCAAGAATAAAATATTTTTCGGTCTTTTTTATATTTCCCTTTAAATTTTATTCTCGATAAGAAGACACAATTATCACTCTTTACGAAGGAGACACTTGCAACTTACGCTCTTATGGGAAATAAAAGTCCAGAAGAATATTCAGAGAGAGAGAGTGAGAGAGAAAGAAAGAAAGAAAGAGAGAGAGAGAGAGAAAGAAAGAGAGATAGAAAGAAAGAAAAGAGAGAGATAGAAAGAAAGAAAGAGAGATAGATAGAAAGAAAGAAAGAGAGATAGATAGAAAGAAAGAGAGGGAGAGATAGAAAGAAAGAAAGAGAGAGATAGAAAGAAAGAGAGATAGATAGAAAGAAAGAAATAGAGAGAGAGAGAAAGAAAGAAAGAGAGATAGAAAAAAAGAAAGAGAGAGAGATAGAAAGAAAGAAAGAGAGAGATAGAAAGAAAGAAAGAGAGAGAGATAGAAAGAAAGAAAGAGAGAGATAGAAAGAAAGAAAGAGAGAAAGAGAGAGATAGAAAGAGAGAGAGAGAGAAAGGAAGAAAGAGAGATAGATAGAAAGAATGAGAGATAGATAGAAAGAAAGAGAGATAGAAAGAAAGAAAAAGAGAGAGATAGAAAGAGAGAGAGAGAGAGAGAGAGTATGAATACTGCTTATTAACAGACTGTCTGGGATGATGAAAACGTTTAAATATGTGATTTTTAAGTAATACTTTTTAGAGTGCAATAAATCTGTTAAATATAATCTTTTATGTCCCATTAGATTTTTGCGAAATTTCTTTCAAACTCAGATCTGCAGTAGTAACAAATAAATCAGTGAGCACAACAAGATAATAGAATCGTCCGACTAGTAAACTTGCACTTTTTATACTTTTTTAAATGTCCCATTGAACTAATTAAATATCTCATAAAAATTAAAAGGAAATATCTTCATGTATATTTTTTAAACAAATATAATTTCATTTCTTTTTGCTGGTTCTGAAGGAGCTTTCTATTTTTAATGCTGATGAAGTAATGAAATATTTGAAAGAGATAGGCTTACGTAATATTCATCGATAGCATAGAAATTAGCCTTAATATTAAATCTCCGGAGGGGGAGCGAGCGTTGCTTGGATGCCTAAACCTTGGCAAATCTTGAAAATTGTTTCGGATTGCACCAGAGGAACGAATTCTTGCGATTCGTGTTTGCTTTGTCGTTTGCTGACGATGAAAGGCGGCTCCATCAATGGATCAAATTTAGATTGTAATCCTAGAGCTCCACATATTTTGTGTACATTGTAAGATCGGACCACAGGAATCATTTTAGTACTCTTCAATTTCCCATACTTGGTAGTAGTTTCATATTTCCGTTTTGGTATCCAGACTTTTCTTTGCTCAACTGGAGCCAACTGAACGTTTATCTCCAAGCCTTGGCACATCTTATAGATGGCAAAGGAGTGTACCATCGGGATTTTCTTTATCTTAATAGTCAGTTTTTCATCCAAAATTTGATTTTTATTTTGTAATCGTGCGTTTACAGCTACTTTACGTGTGAAATAGTATTTGACGAATTCAATAAAGGAAACGCAAATGATAATCCCGACGAAAGAGAGTTGACCGCTTTGTATGAACATAAACAAAGCGCACGCTAATAAAAAAGATTACGTCAAGTATGAAAATAATATCCATAGTTGTACCGTAATGACTACAAATGTATGATATAAATATATGGAAAAATTCTCTCAATTAGGGAAATATTCAAAAAACCACTTTATTCGCAAAAAAACTTCGATATTAAATAATCGTTGATACGTCAATTGTTTTCTTTTTTTACATTGTTATTTAGTTTTTCCTATTGAGTAGTGTTGTAGCAAAAATTCAACGAAAAAAAAATAGTTGTTTTAAACAATGTATCTTTGTTACTTCAGTCCTGATTGTTTTAAAACAGATTTCCACAATTAGCATATATCTATGTACAATTGTAGACACACACACACATATTTATATAAGAGTGATTTATTTAAAAACTTTAACAAATTTCTTTTTCTCGTCTTTTATTTTCCCACATTTATGTTTGCGCATAAAATTAAACAGTGAATAATTTCTCATTACAAATGATTAAACATTCAGTTCCCTCACTTTATCTGAAGAAATTTTGCGCATATAATTATGTGTGTCTTTTTTTGTGTGTTATAATTTAATATTTATTGTTTCTGAATAAAGATTTTTAAAAATTGTAAAATCTTTTTCATAAATATTAATGAAAAAGTATTAAGTATAAATCAAATGAACGGAACAATTTTATTTGTTCTATGACCCAATACGATAGAAATTTTTTAAAACGTAAAAAGAGTTTGTAATATATATATTATAAATGCGAACGTTTGTGAGGATGTTTGGTCGTCTTTCACGCAAAGACAACTGAATGGATTTTAATGAAACTTTACAGTAATATAGCTTATACATGAGAATAACACATAGGCTATGATTTATAAAGGTATTGTGTGAAGTGTCCAAAATATAACGATATTTGTCAAGTAAGAAGGAAAAATTTCTGCCATCTGTAACCAATTCTGGCGTGCACTGCAAAAACGCCCACGACAGTATATATCTATCTTTTGATTGTGAAGAAACCCTTTTTGTTTTGGCTACACAAGACACCAGCTTCTAATTAATTCCTGTGATCACCATAATCCCTAATTTTTTTTATTTCAGAATAAAACTAAGTTTTGAAGGGAGAGGTTGTTATAAATCTCTCTCTTTTTGAATGTTTTTTTATGATTTTATTATGCATATTTGGTAGTAAGAAATTGATCTTTTTTCAAAATAAATGCTTTTATCGGTTCTGGTACTTAAAGTAAATAAACTTTCTCTTTCACACTACATCATTTGGATAAATTTTCAAAATTTGTCTGTGGTTAGTAGTTAATTAGAACGCTATAACTTTAATTGAATAGGCAGATATTGCATTTTTAAGTATGAAAATAATTATAACTACCGTACTGTATTTTTTGGAGTGAGTGAGTGAGTGAATATTAACGTCGCACTGTTCAGCTACACGAGGGCTTTTGGCATCGGACCACGTAATTTTGAACCATAGTCAAGTGACGTGGACGACACCTAATATACATATATTACACTTTCAAATATAAATTATTTACATTATTTTAAGCGTCCATTACACAAAACTTTTAACAATGTGTTACTTTTGCTGAGCAGAGATCAGCTTAGGTAGGTATTTTTAAAAATCGACCATCAAGAGTGTTATGGGGAGTTATAAATAAAAAAAAAAAGATTCCCTTTTATCAGCTATTAGATCTACATACTTAAAATTTAACAAAGGTATTTTTCCCCCTTTTTTGTTTAATTTGAAATTCCTGCAAAATTAACTCATTAAGAACTTCTTTATCCTTCAATCTGTGTTGTTTAATTTTTCAGTTCACCTGTGCGAAGAACGGGTATACCAGTAAGTGTATATATATATACTTAATACTAGCCGAATATTACATATATTCAGTGTTTGTTAATTTATATTTTCGTAAATATGTTTTATAGAGTAAAATTACATACATATATTTTAATAATAGTATCGAGAAATTCTTTAAGAAATTTAAAAACTATTATTTTTACCATTTACAAAATAAATAAAATAAAATACATATTTAGAAATTGCTTCAAAGAGTTCTTGAATGGAATAATAACGATTGACTTTTGACTTAGAGAGAGAGAGAGAGAGAGAGAGAGAAATTCCATACATCAAATTTATAAAATCCTTTAGAAATTGGTAATTGAGAAAACAGAAGTTATAAAGATACTCACGTATTACCACAACCTTTGGTTTTATAAAATGAAGCACATGGTTGCCACAATTCAGTGTGTACGGCATAGGAAATCGGCGTTAATAGCTTGGCGAATTATTATAAGTTGATGATTGTTGCGAAAATACGTAAGTACCGTTTTAAGTGATGAAAAATGAAGTATACTTTTCCAAAAAAATTTTTAAAAAAAAAACTGATAAGAGAGAATGTTTTTAAAAGGATATTAACTAAAACATTTAACTTTTATTTTTCAGTTTGAATGATTTGAAGTACTCAAATTTCAAAACTATAATTTTTTAGTATGAAATATTTTTCTTAAAAAAAAAGAAGTTTAAATAATATTGCTAGGTTTATCGAGGTTCGATGATCTTATGCAAAACAGTCACAAAGAAAAATAATAGTTCTTTAAGAGCGATGCGAATTTATTATCGAAAATCCAATTCTTTAAATGCAGGATTCCGCAGCAATGTTCACAAAGTAAATCTCCGAAGGTCTTCACACTTTCAATAGCAATCAAACACAATTATTAGTGTTTACAATACACGTATGTAAAAGATTATTCACAAGCGCAGCCGAGTTAATCGCTAGTCAAAACAATACTCACTAATAGCTGGTTGAAACATGACTGATTTGTTACGGCGAGCATAGCTCTATTTATAGACCCGGCGGAAACTTTCAGAAAGATCCGCATGCGTCATAGAGGGTGAAATTAGTAGGTTTCGCAACAAATTTCTAGATGAATCCAGAGGGTCCCCAAATCGTCACCATGGTCGCTAATATCGCCAAATTGGTGGCCAACTTGGTCACAAAATATGCCAAATTGGCTGTATCATCAAGTTCCCATTAATCACCATTATAACGTAAGGTACAGCGTTCCTTGGGAATATTACAATTTTAACATAAAATAAACATAACACAGAGTAATAAAAATGCATTACACATCCAAATACAAATTATTTACACAAAATTCGTAACAATACATAAATTTCCGATTTTCACAATTTTTTCCTTACTAAATTGAATTTGGATTAAAAAAAAAAAAAACCTTTTACCTCCAAAAGGATAAATATAATCAGAAAAAGGATTATAGCAATAAAATGACAAAAAATAAAATCTAAGTCACACCAAAGAGAAGAATCTAGAATAATATTTTGCTTGTATATAGCTCAGACCTCTCTACAGAGGCTCAACTAGAATTTTTGAAAAATTCACATTATTTTCAGAGTTACCACCAATTGAAATAATTATTGGCGTTTTTTCTTAAAATTGCTCCCCTCTGTTGTCGTAAAATATGAATAAACCCACTTCTAAATTATATATTTCAAAAATTCTAGTTGAGCCTCTGAACAGCGGTCTGAGCTATATACAGGCAAAATATTATTCTAATAGAAGCATTTTTCACAAAGGGAGAACATTTGGAAAAAGATTATTCTAAGTTAATTTTTTGCCAAAATATTGTATTTAAATATTTTTTTTTATCAAAATGTCCTTAATACAATTTTATGCATATATTCTAATCTAAGTGGCACTAAATATCATGACAATTATCCATTTATGCGCTTTTGAAATTCACGGTTCCGAACGTAGGCGGAAACCTTAATTCTAAAAGATTAAAGTAGTATCTTTCTACTTTGAAAGTAACTAATTTTATGACTTTGAAATCCCATTTTTTTAAAAAATCTTAAATTCAGTTTATTTAATATAATTTAATTGAATTACTTTATTGTTCTTTATCTTACAATATTACAAGCCATTTAAGAATATTATGTTGCAAATCTTTTATAGATTAAAATAAAGTTTTTTTTTAATCGAGAATCAAATATGTGAAATTGATACAGTTTATAATGTTTTCAATGATTTTATCATTGAAGATGTTAAAGTTCTTAACAAAACAGAATTAATTTTCTTTTTTGTATTATGTTTATAAAGTTGTAAAGCTCTGCCCGAGGAGACTAAAAGTGTAAGAGAAGCGGAAGGAAGACAAGCCATATTCAAAATAACTCAATTTATTCACACCACCACCAACGCAACTTCAACGAACCAAAATTAAGAGATGCACCCGATTATCAAATATGAAGAGCAATCAACGAGGTACGCGAGATATGAGAAGACTTTAAATGGTTAGAACACACACTTACGTCTATTCAATAGCTTTTACCTCTTGACTACCAAATCTAGATTAATTTCTCATTGTATGAAACATTTTTTTTCCGTGTATCGAACATTTCAAAAAATGCTCACAATTTTAATTCAACATTTAATGCAGTTGTGAAATTTTGTAATTATAAAAATTTCTACTTTTTTCAACATACAACTATTTTTTTATAAAGGTACATTTTCGTTTCCGGTGCCTCAAAAGTTGCAAAGTGAGTGAGTGAATATTAAAGTCCCACTGTTCACTTACTCGAGAGCCTCTGATAGCGAGTGGGAAAGAGGAATTTACGTGACAATATATTATGCATTTAAAAATGTTCGTGCAACGCCTGGGGGAAATAAACCTGTCTGACAAAGAAAAGAAAGCGAAAAAATTTCGAAACAGGGAATTTTAAGTTATACACTCGGTAAAAACACCGGGCTAAGTGGAGGAGGAGGGTGGGTTGGCTGGAAGTCATTTTGAAAAAGAGTAATAAAAGTGCTGATTTTGTGAAGGAAAGGGAAAATTTATACAAGCAGAGAAAGCCCGTGCAACGCCGGGCCATGCAGCTAGTTTACAATTATCAGCTGATAAATATCTACACCTCATTTCAAGTTTAATTAATCACAGTTCCCATTAGCAGCCTACACTATCTCTCTTTCTAACCTGAAAGCCTAGACCTTATATACAAGTCTTAATTTGCACGGTCACGTTTTCTTCTTCAGGAGAAAGCTTTATAATATAATAATTTTTAAAGACTCAATATTCCCCAAGAAGATTATATTTTTGGATACCGCCTCCGAGTATATCATACGCTGCGCGTGAATCGCAGTTACTGTTCTAAATGCATGAGCACGCTTTAAAATCGGTCTTATGCAATGGCGCATTATTGTAGTTACGATGAAGAAATGTGATATTTAAGTAATAGATATAGTTTTAGATATAGTACAACAGTATTTTTGGAGGAAAAAAAGTCTCTTTGCGGGGATGACGAGGGAGAATCGAATGATAAAGAGTATACTCTAGCATGTATGATTCCTCTATTGAAATCTATCCAAATAATTCAACAGAGGGAGTAATTATTATTCTTGATAAAATGACCACATATATTCAATGTCTAGAAAATCTAGTCGTTAGCCTATGACAATATTTTTATGTTGTTGAACGTTGCAACAATAAATACTCAAATTATTTTATTATGTAGTCAGAAACCCCCTACTAAACATAGAACGAAATGCTAATTTCTGAAGTGTTTTGGAATTCGATTAACAGAAGAATGTAAAAACCAGCAAGCAATGCTTCTACGAAATAAAAAAAAAAAAAGATTATGTGAAAACATCGCACTCACTCGCGGCGAAGACTAAAGGAGTGTATAAACAATGCACTGAATGCCCTAATAAAAAAAAAACAGCAAAATTAAATTTACGTGGGAAAAGTGTAATAAACACATTGTGTATTTCCTACTTTTCTTCCTTTTCCCCCTTTGTGCGCAAATTTTACTGTAAAAACAGAATGTAATCACTCTTGGGTATCTGATACCCTGTGCGTGAAGTTAAGGTCAATTTTTTCGCGAGTGAGGTGCCTGGTTAAACATATACTAAATTAAGTGAGAGAAATAAGTAACCTCACTAAATTAAGTGAGATAATAAAAAAGAGAGAGAAAACATTGTAATACATAAATTTTGTAAATAAAATTATATACGTTATTGAATATAACAGTAGAATTCATTCTATCCTAATAAATATTTTCCCAAAGCTCATCAGTAACAAGAACACGGGTTACAAGATATCGCAAAATTTTTGCTAGGCTTAATAGAGTATAATTATTATTTTTTCTATGTTACAATTATTTAAACATTAATACAAAAATTTGTATCCAAGCAATTAGAAAAAAAATAATGTGGTCTTCTGACGACACAAATAAAGCAGACGTGTTTTCGTTGTATTTGAAAACAAAGTTAGATTTACCAGCTGAAACTAAACAAGGACTACAACCACCGTCTGTTGCTAAAAAGGATATTTTACACCTTCTGCAAATAAGCTCAATCGTTGGATTTGGGATTTAATTACATACGACTATTCCAGATGCAAAAATGTATAAGAATGTCTAACCCGCACGATCGTGCGTGTTGGGTCTTAAAGGGTTATACTGCAAGAGGTGTTTTTTCGTAGAGGTTGTACTGTAATAGGTAAGATCGATCAGAATTCCTCTGGTTGGCCTGACAGCGGCCCTGCATGGAATTACTTACATTTTGGATGATCAGTCCAGCAGTCTTGTGGCAAGTGGTGCTGAATGGAAGGTTTCAGGAAAACAGACCCTACAGGAAGTCGTCCGTTGTGAATTGTTTCCCTTGGTAGTAGAAGAAACTTGCATTCAAACGAAAAAGTCGATGTGTAGATCGTGTAGTATAATGGGCACTCTGTTCGGCAGTTGTACCAGGAACGTTACTGGAATAGGGTTGTGCCATATCACTCGACCTTTTCAAGAATGGACAGAAGGTGACCTGAGTCTGGTCCTGGACACATGAAGAGTTTGATGTACGAAATGTCTTTTCCTTCAGTTGAAGATCTCATCATTCGAATACCTGCAACCGATGGAAGGTTTTGTGGAAAGTGAGGAATATTCGAGGACGTAAGGAATTCAATCCAGCACCACTGTTAGGTCTTTTGAATGACTTGTGGTCGTAATTTCGAACACCTGTTTTAGTATAACCATTCAATAAAATATTTTCTGTATCATTAATGCGTTGCTATTTCTGATATTTTTCTCTGCTTCTTTACTCCATAGCTCGCAACTGCAGCATTCTTGACCTTGCATTCCTATGTGATTTCTAGTTGTGTCTGTACCCTTACACACCCTTTAAGTCCGTCGATCTGGTAGTGAATCACCATGTACAATAGAGTTGATATTACATCTGACTCTATTTTACACGATTGATAAGTTACATGAAACATCGTGTAAAACTATGTAAAATAAATAATATATTTGGAGAGTAAAAGAGAAGTTACGTTCTCTTTTAAATCAAGTAGTTTATAATACTATACACATTTATCACGAATTTTAAATTATACATGTTCCAGTAATTTAAAATAAAATGAGAAATGCATAATATTGTCTCAACACACATTGGACAATAAATTAATTCTATTTGAAATAATAATATTAAGTTATTAACTGTTTCTTGTATGTAACGGATTTATTAATGCTTTGTAAGATTAGTAGAAATCACTATTTTCAATATAAAGGTCTATGTTATGCTAAAATCCAATAAAGATTCATAATATTTTAAAAGTCATTTACTAGATTTCCTACAGAATAATAACGAACGCATTTTGTAAACTTAATTTAATTTCAACTAAGAAAGGTAAACGTGACGAGTATAAAGATAACATTAATATATTAGATAGGTATGATTTTATAAAATGCTTGTGATCAATGTTTTCTTGGTTATATGAAATCATACAACCTATTTCTATACCCTTACAGCATGAAAAGAAATGACCTTGGAAAAGCTAACGATCTGTTAAATAATATCATATGAGCAGACTGAGCACTAATAAAAAGTCAAAATTTCACTCAGCTGTTTGGTAAATAAGTCCGGGGATTTTGCAAATGAATGCGGTGTAATGCCATGCTTTCAGAAGCAAAATAGAAGAAAACGCTTCTTTTGAGTTATTAGAAGATAAGAGAATTTCAGATCCAGAATCGTTTTTCAAAGTGAATGTGTATTATTACTGTTTTGATATGTTAATATCTCAAACACGGCTAAGATTTCAGTTTCCTTGATCCTAGCAAATATTTTCAAAATCTTACAACCGGATAAATATTTATTCTTTTTTAACTAAGAAGTTAAAAAACAAGCCACAAAACTAGCTACTGAATATGATAAATACTTAGCACACAATATATCTGAGCAATTAATTGCTTTGAAAAGCAGTTTAAAATCCGAAATTGAATAAATCATTCTATCAAGGAGCTCACAGAATTATTAATTAATTTCAATAACGTCACCTACAGTTTTCCGAATGTTCTTATAAAATAAGTACTACTTTTTATTCTTCTTGTCACAAATGCAACAGTTAAAAGTTTTTATAAGCTAAAAATTATTAAAATTCATATTACAGCTTTCATAGGCCAAAATATGTTTTCGGACTTAACAATACTGTCAATAGAAACAAATGAACTTGAAGAACTAAAATTTATCTGCTATGGGTATTATACGTAAATGCGTTTGCCGTAAAAAATCGAGAAAAGTACCTATTAAACAACTGACAATAAGTTAGTTCTTAAGTAATAAAGTTTTTCAATACATAAGTCTATGCATACTTATTTTGATACTTTCGAATAAGTTTTATCATTGGGATCATTTATATTTATTGTTAAAAAAAGGGCCCCAACCAATTTTCGATACGGGGCTAACTCAGGGCTGATGACGCCAATGTGCAGCACTGGAAAAAACCAATTTTTGGCTGAACAAATGTAAGTAAAATTGAGTGTTTTGACACACCCGAACAAATCACAAAGGGCAACGAACAAATTCGGAGCCTGAGACACGGGGTAAGGTCTCGTGCCTTGCCACGTAATATTCGAAATGAATTGGAGATGTATTTCGTACTTTACCTGGCCCTCATTAGATATTCTATAGAATACCTAGGCAATGTGTGAAATATGAATTATTTCATACAATGCTGGTTAGATTTAGGTATTCTATACAATACCAAGGCGTTCTGTAGAAAGCAGGATTTCATACTTTGTCGGTAACACACACACACACACGCACGCACACACACACACACACACACACACACACACACACACACACACACACACACACACACACACACACACACACACACACACACACACACACACACACACACACACACACACACACACACACACACACACACACACACACACACACACACACACACACACACACACACACACACACACACACACATATATATATATATATATATATATATATATATAAAGTGAGTTTTTTTAGAGGTATATAACTTTAAATTACAATAAAACAACGATGTATTTTTCGATTGACATGAATTTTTTTTTATTCGAAAGATAATCTTGTGGCATTACATTTAAAATAATATTTCTGGCATATGACTGCCACAGCTGGCTCGGATGTAGTCCAATCTGGACGTCCAATTTTCGATGACTTTTTCCAACATTTGTGGCCGTATATCGGCAATAACACGGCGAATGTTGTCTTCCAATTGGTCAAGCGTTTGTGGCTTATCCGCATAGACCAATGACCTTACATAGCCCCACAGAAAATAGTCTAGCGGTGTTAAATCACAAGATCTTGGATGCCAATTCACAGGTCCAAAACGTGAAATTTGGCGGTCACCAAACGTGTCTTTCAATAAATCGATTGTGGCACGAGCTATGTAACATGTTGCGCCATCTTGTTGGAACCACAGCTCCTGGACATCATGATCGTTCAATTAAGGAATGAAAAAGTTAGTAATCATGGCTCTATACCGATTACCATTGACTATAACGTTGTGGCCTTCATCGCTTTTGAAGAAGGATTCCACCAGCCCATAAAACGCACCAAACAGTCAGTTTTTCTGGATGTAACGGTGTTTCGACATACACTTGTGGATTAGCTTCACTCCAAATGTGACAATTTTGTTTGTTGACGTAGCCATTCAACCAGAAGTGCGCTTCATCACTAAACAAAATTCGCTTTTGAAAATCGACCATTATTTTCGAAATAAAATTGCACAATTTGAAAGCGTTGTTCAGGCATGAGTCTATTCATGATGAATTGCAAACCAAACTGAGAACAAATCACTTGACAGCTGTTAAATTGGTCGCCATCTTGGAAAGTAATGCCAACTTAAACTTCTATACCTGGAAAAAAACACTTTGTACTATTTGGCAAGATTGATTGCTTGAATATTAACGTCGCACTGTTTTAGCTACACGAGGGCTTTTGGCGACGGACCACGTAATTTTGAACCATGGTCAAGTGACGTGGACGGCACCTGAGCTGGCACCCCCTCTCCTAACTACCACACCACACCAACGGGAGGGCGTTTCAGCTCTCGACAGATTTAACGTGCATCGCTGCCCTACACGGCGGGTCTTTAGTGGTACTGGGCTCGAACTCGTGACAAGGCAAGCCACGATCCGATACCTATACCACTCGGGGACCGCGGCCACTACTATTTGGCAAATCCCAAACGATAAATCTATTATCACAAAAAAACCTGTTGTGACTTCACCTGATACAAATCTTTTAAATAACAGCTAATATAGTTTTTAAAAAATTTTAATTAACTTTTATATTGCTTATATTCTTCTTAATAATACGTTTTCTCTTCTTATGGTTATGTAACTCTGGATAGTAACGAAAAAGAATCGTTTGTTTTTGCTGAATTAAAAAAAATGAGTTATTAAGAACAAACGATTATGTTTCGTTAAAAGTGAGTCATCACTTTGTCCTAGGAATATATGCTTTTTCAATGTCCTTGAGTATAAAAATTATTGCTTTAAATACAAACCACAAATCAAAGAAATGCTGAAACCATTATTATGAATGTCTGATGCCCAATAAACTAATAAACTTTCTATTTTTTTTCCAACTTAGTCGAAATATAAATAAAAATCCAGCGCGGAATAAATAACGAACCTTTAAATGTGCGATTCTCGGGAAAAAAGTTAAACATATATAGTTGTTTACATTATTAAATATCTCGGACCTAATTAAAAAAAAAACTTCAAGCCGAAAGCACATATTGAAATTCAAAGTTATGTTAAACATTATTCGAAATAAAAAACGGACTTTAACCTCCATCAAGTGCGTGCAAAAATTATTATAAAAACTTTCCTTACTCATATCACACCGGTGTCATCTTGGGTTTCAAAGCAGGGAAAGCTCAGTCACATATATGATACCGTAGTCCATGGAGGGAGAAACTCGTCTTCACGTATATGTGATCATTGTCCCGAACGGGGTACTTGATGTTTTCGAGGGGGGAGGATACTTAAGTAAATTCTCTGAAATAAGTAAATCTTTTGCAAACTCGGTCAAGTTCCTTTTATTGCATTCCAAAGTCATCGGAATAATTTTATGAATAGCAGTGCACGGAAAAGATCGTGCTTCAGAAAGACGTATATATGCTCCGGACCAATGTATATAGTGCACGTCCGGACATTGGGGCAGTTAATGCTTTGGATGAGCTAGATGTTTATATACTCCAGTAGAACTCCGAGGTAAAAGTCATATTGTACATTTATTGTCAAAATATAGAATTATTGAACTCAATACATTGTAATTGCATGGAGGAAGGGGGCATGATGGAATATAGGATTGAATATTGGGTCGTAAATATTGAAACTTTGAGAAGCATTGGGGTACAGGGATTGATGCACTTTAAATGTGTCGAGGCTCAATGTTCTCCCTTGGGTGTACTGTAGAATTTTAGAGAGTGGATGCCCGCACAGGTGTAGTTGTTGCCACTTGACCATTGTTAAAAATTACGGAGTTTCGTCATCAATAGCGTTCGTTTTTCTCTATAGTAGGATGTTAACAAACCCTAGGGCCTTTTTTATGTGCGAGGTCCATAAGAATCAGCTGCAATCAAAGCAATTTGTTCGTTTTCTGATAAAATCCCGTACAATGTCTTTAACATTGAACAGACATGATTGGAGTTGGATACTGAAAGATATCTGTAGAAAGAAACCCTAAGGGATTTTATGCATATTATTTAAAGTGTGCAGAGAGTGAATTTGAGTAAGAGAAAACGTGATTGTTTATGAAGTAGGAATTCCGACCGAGAAGTAAGCTTCTAAATCAGTGATACTCGAATATTCTATACTTGCGAGCCAATTTTAAAACATAAATTTCATCGACTCCCCCTCCCCCACCCACACCTATACAATGGCAATTATTAAATACAATTATAATGTACTTTGATACTAAAGCTGCAATACGACATTAATTATAATCCATACAAATTATGAAGATAAGTATGAAATTTTATATTCATCACTTTCAAATAATATATATTTTAAGTAAGTTACTTTATAAATAATAGGATCAGTATTATGATATAATAGTAGTTGATAGAATAAATATTACATTTTTTTTAGAATTAAAAAAGTGATTATCAAAAACATTGTGCATTACTGATACATTTATCAGTATTGCAATTTATATCAGTGTGAATGTGTTTTGCTTACTTTGAGTAAATTAATATATTTTTTTAAAAAAATATTTTACTTTCGACTTTTTGATAAGCTTGCGTTCCCTATGCACTGTTAACATGTTCTCCCTAGAGGGGGCATGCCCCATAGTGTGAGAGCCACTGTTCTAAATACTGCAAAATTGAAGATCTAGTCATATAAAAATAATTAAACAGAATTCGATATAAATTGGTGAACAGCGGAGAATAGGCATATTCTCTGATGAGTCTAATTTCATTTTCAGTCGCCAAGAAAACTCAATGGGTAGTTAACCATCCCTGAAACAAAGAGCTTAAACCTATGTGTTGTATATACTGCTTAATATCCAATTTCTGAGGTGATCTGACTGCTTTTCGATTTAGAGGATCGCGGATTACCATGAAGTAGAACTAGCCTATGGTACTGAGAATGTTCACATATGAAGATACATTCTGCACATAAAATAATTGCTTAGCATTCAATACATATCTAGGTAAAATAACCTCAAATATTCCATGATGGAAAGTTTGAATAATTTTCTTAGATGATTCAAAATCATGCCACCGAAAAGAGACTGCAAACATGTTACTTTACATGCATGAACAATGCAAATCAGTTAACTTACATATTCTGTTTATTATCCTTATCTTTGCGTATATTTTTTAATTGCCTGTGCGTGAAAAATTGGCTCTAAGACTGGGATATTATTACCTTGCCAGTGTATGGTATTAGTAATTAAAATCCATTTGAAAGTCTGTATAACAAGGTAAGTCGAGCAGCGTTGTTCTCGAAACCTGGATAAAAAAAGCAGCAAAGAAAGATGATCAGCCTTTGTGCTGCCGTTACAAAGGTCCCGTCATTAAATATTTATGCCAGTGGAGGGTATTTCAGTTTTTTTAAATTGTAATTAATATATTAACTCTTTTTAGCATCCAGTTTTACAAAAGGATATACCCTAAAGTAAAGGAGGAACTTATTTATCACAATTTGTTGTGAAATATATACTTGGATCTTCTAGTCATGAAATGTAATAAATGTAGTTTATATATGGTGCATACATCTTTGTATCATATTATTTGGAGCTGTTTACGACTTCTGTATGTAGCGTAGTTTTTGTTTGCTGAGCCGAATATTAATTTACTTGACACGATTTCTTTAATTTTGTTCATCGGATTAATATGGCACCGAAAATTTTCTTTCTAAAATGTAAATTGATTCCACAGCTGAGATTTTCTTTAAATGTCCCTAAATGGAATACAATCCATTATTCTAAATTTAAGGAAAAAATAATCAATACTCTTGAAAAGGAAATATGATACAATTGTCTTCGAATATCACTTTAGTGTCCAGACATAAAATGCAACAATTATAATTTCTAATACTTACTCTTTAAAAGTAGCCATTTCGGAGTTATAAAGATGTTAAAGTTTTGGTCGTTTCTTCGACATTCGATGTGGAGAAAAAGCAGCAGTTGTTGCACTAAAGAAAAATGGCAATTTATTAACATTATGTTAAATAAATAAAATTTTGTGTATGTGTTAAAAGTTCTATTTTGAATTCTAGTAATTTCACCACAGGTAGGTTATTCCATACAATCTTGCACAAAATTTCAAACCTTTTCTGTTTTCCCGAGCAGAACTGATATATCCAAGTCAACTATAATAAATTCAAGCTGTGGTATAAACGGTCCTACAACTCTAAGTACGCTGAGAGAGAGCGAGAGAGAGAGAACCATATGTATTTAAATTCTTTTATTTACAATTAGAACTGTATTATTTACAAATACACAAATGACAACCACATAAAACAGAAAAAACTAATAAGAAGTGCAAAAGTTTGTGGGATTGTGTGCAAGAATTTGGTTTCGACTGAAATACGACGCAACGAAAGCATCCTATGCTGGAAGAAAGAGAACTTGTTTAACATGTGATTTTGACACAACGTTTTTCACAGTAACATTGACTTTTATTTCTTACTAGCACTGCTTCACGAAGCAGACTTCCAATTCCAACGGATGTACTTGTGATATAAGTAAATTTTAATATAAACATGCAAATTATTTCAAAAATACTTCTAAACAGGCTGTAATCTTAAGTGGTATTTATTTATTTGCCTGATTTTGGATAGTGGATTTGATGTAATCATGTATACTACTTGATATACTTTGATGTAATCATGTATACTAATTTGATGTAATCATTTATACTACTTGATATACTTTGATGTAATCATGTATACTAATTTGATGTAATCATGTATACTACTTCAGAAAATTTTGAAAGTTCTAGTCTGTATAGAGAATCAATTTAACAAAATTTTCTATGTGTAATTGAAATTTTTAAGCAATAGCAAAAAGGAGAGTCAGTTCATATATAAAACGAGGCTTAGCTTTTCCCAAATTGCAGTATACCTGAACGAGGCTTAAGTTTAAATTGAAGTATACCTGAACGAGGCATGTGTGTGTGTGTAGAGTATTGGCCGCGTGTGGTATTTGTCGAGTGGTTTCAAGGAAACATCTTCAATGGACGTTCATCTTTTCATTCACACACACATAACGTAGGTGGACAATTCACTGTTGTATTTCCCAGATATTTGATAAGAACACGAAAACAGATACAAAATAACAAAAGCGACATTCCACAAGACGAACACAAAGACAAAGAGAGCAATTACACAAGATTTTGGCTTTTATACCGGCAGTGACTATTATATAACAGGGGTTCTGATTAGATAGAATGGACAGGGATTTTGGACTAACCGATTACGGTTAAGATTACAGTGTTATTTTTAAATCAAATAATTAAAGTTTGTTGAAATATTAGTAAAAAGAGTTAACAAAAAGGATACTAAAGGTGATTGTTATATATATATATATATATATATATATATATATATATATATATATATATATATATATATATATATATATATATATATATGTACCAAATGAGACATATAAAAGTAAATTAGAATAAACTAAATTGTCAAAAAAATTTTATAACTGTCGTTATAAATACGACGCTATTTTTAATTTTCTTATCTAATTTTGGTATCGGTTTTTAAGCTACGTCAGATTGAGTATTCAATTATACACTGCTGGACAATTGCTAAGGACGGATAACACTATCTTCCATAGCAACCACAAAATGAAAGGAAGCAAAATGTGGAAAATTAGAATAAGTGCGGGATATTAGTAAGAAGAAGTATGAGTATGCAAATTTTTTTTCCACGTCTGTTCATTACGTGATCACGTTCATAAGAGCTTTAAAGGTTTTGACGCGTGTGGACAGTTGTTGTTTCAAGTCAAAGTTTTACAGGAAAGATTTAATAGACGAACTTAAAAATTTTAGCATGTCTTCCCGACATCACATAGATGATTTTATGCGTGGCCAAATTATTGGAAAGATCGAAGAAGGGCGAAAAATAACAGATGTTGCCAGGGCGTTCGACATCGCTCACAGCGTTGTTTCACGGCTGTGGAAGTCATTTAAAACTACTGGAATGTGTAGTAGACGGTACGGGGGAGGTCGTGTTAGAAGTACGACATCTGCAGCAGACAGATATATCGTCCTATCAGCAAAAAGAACAGGCGCACCACAGCTCAGCAGGTGGCAAATCAGTTTCTTGCTGCCTCAGGAAAGCAGATCTCCCAAAAAACTGTTGCCAGACGTTTGAGGGGAGGAGAGGACTATACGCACGCAGACCTGTTGTTTGTGTCCCATTGACCAGACAGCACCGTACTGCCCGTTTGCAATGGTGTCGTGAGCATCACAATTGGACTGAACAGGACTGGGCATGCGCACTATTCTCAGATGAGAGTAGGTTCAGTCTGTCATCGGATTGTAGACGCCAACTGATCTGGCGCGAGAGTGGTACTGCTTATTGTCCAGAAAATATCCAGGAAAAGGACCGATATCCGACATGCAGTATCATGGTGTGGGCCGGCATCATGATCAATGGCCGCACGCGCCTACATGTGGTTGCGGATGGGACTATGACGGGCCAACGATACATTGATGAAGTTCTACTTCCTCATGTTCGTCTTTTCCGTGGTGCTGTCGGTGATAAATTTGTTTTTATGGACGACAACGCAACATGTCATCGAACACTCGCTGTTCAGGATTGTCTAGACAGCGAGGGTATTCAACGTCTCGTATGGCCAGCGCGTTCTCCAGATCTAAACCCCATTGAAAATGTGTGGGATGCTTTGGGGAGGCAAGTTGCTGGTCGAAATTATCCTCCGACTAACAAGAACACCCTCATCCGTGCACTCACAGAGGAATGGGATAAATTGCCTCAACAGCTGCTGGATAATGTTGTGCAAAGTATGGTACGACGTGTGGAATGTTGCATCACACTCCACGGTGGACATATCCCGTACTGATACTTTTGTTTAAGGTGCCTGCTGACTTTTAGATGCATTGTTCCATTTCTCCGTACGCAGATCAAATGAACATTTTTTTTTCTTTCAGATGTTTCACAGCTTTTGTACTTTCCAGAACAATAAATATTCTTTATTCTAATGTCTGAACAGTGTGGCAACTATACTTTATCCTACTAGGCCTCATGTCTCTCTAAATGTTATGCTACATAGCAATTTGTGATCCGTCCTTAGCAATTGTTTAGCAGTGTATATTGCCAAACATTTGTTCGATCAATTTCTTCAAACATTGCTCTACTTGTTTCTAGTACTTAATCTGATAAAAACTTATAATATAAATTACATCTTTTCTCTTCCAATTGATCTAAAAGTTTTGACAACCAAACTAAAGATATAAACTACAACCATATTTTTCATTATTGGTTTTCTGTAAATTCTACTTTATCTTTGAGTGACAACAATTTGAATTTTGCAAGTAACCAATGTACCGCAGAAGTAAGATACTCTGATAAAACGTATTTCTTCGTATCATCAATTCCCTTCTTGTCATTTTACCATTGTCTTTAGAAATATCAAGCCTCCACCACTTTGAGAAATGGTCGTAGAAACAAAAGATTGATGATTCTCTTTCCAGCCATTTCAAAAAGAAGAAAAATGATCACAATTTTACCAGTTTAGTTTATTGTCTTCGGCCGCTACAGAAGAACCAACAATTCATTGTTACTTTATCTCTTACAATTATGGGAATTAGAGCTGAACGCTGTTTGTACAATAATTAATAGTTTTTCTTAAAAGTGTTGCTATATAAGTACTTTTATTTCGTTGCTTATTATGCCAATACCTTCTTTTATTAGATATAAGTAATTGAAATTTAATATTAAAAAAATAAATCAAGTCTTTTTTTCTAGTTAATAATTTGAGGAATAGAAAATTAGGCTATCAATTTAGTGGTGTTCTTAACAAGAACACCAATTTTTTTTTCTTTTTTTAATGATAATTTTGATAATAAACTTAATTTAAATGATTTTCCTAATATGTGAAATTTATATTTTCCTTATATTTAAATCTATATTTCACAAATGTGTCGTTTGATATTTGTGAAATATAAATTTAAATATAAATTTATATGTATAATTTTATATGATGTAAGTATATTTTATCATAAACATGTAAATTAAATCAAAAGTATTTCTAAACATGCTGGGATCTTCAGTAGTACTTCTTTATTTATTTGCCTGATTTGGGATGACGATAATTTTTATGTAATCATAAAAGAGAAAAACTAAGTTTTTAGTAAAGAAAATGTTACATGAAAAAATTAACCTTTTTGAATAGGTTAACCTTTACAATACGTTTTAAATATGAAAAATCGAATAAAAAATTCTTATGTTTTTAGTTTTTCAGTCATTTCAGAAAGATCTAAGGCACTTTTCTTAAATTTTAAAACCGATGACTTGAATATTTTTTAGCAATATGTGTAAGCGCAAAATGTGTAAGTTTGAATTTTTAATACCCTAAACTTTTAATACCACTTAAAAAGTAACAAATTGATAGTCTCATTTTTCTAAGAACCAAATTTCTACTCTGAAAAAACACTGTTGTTTAAATTCTGGCCGCTTTCCTGAAACTAATATTGCATTAAAAATGTTAATAATTTTTCTTTCGATATCTGAGTTAATTTATAGTGATATTAGTTTTTCAAACTGAATTGATTTTGGGTATTTAAATTATTTTATATAATGCATAAAAATATTGTTTCACGTAAAAGATTTTCAACTTCATTACGTAAAAAAAAAATGTTCTTAAGTATTTTAAATCTCGCATTATTCCAGAGTAAATTCTAAAATCTTCGTTTTGAGAATATTCTTTAATTCAGTATTTTAATTAATAACAAACGTAGAAGTTATTCTCATTAAAAAAAGATTGGGAAGATCAACGAGTAATTTTTTTACTCTAAGAATAATACATTTAAATGTATGAATAGGAGAACTGAATTAACAATACTGGACAAAATAACTTATTGCTTTTATTTATGTCACATTATATATTACAAAAAGTACTATCCACGTTAATAGAAATAATTATTTTTGAAATAAATGAAAATTTCTTGAAGAAGTCATTGCTAACTAAAATTTATTCTTTAATATTTTTGTTTCGAAATTCATAATCTAGATCAAGGGTGGCAAAACTTTATGGGTCAACGGGCTATTTTTTCTAAAGAAGTGTATGATGAGGTATAGTCGTATCGTCTAATAATTTTGACTCGTGAATATTGGAAAAAAAAGATCAAAATTCTTTATTTATTACGAAATATTACTTTTGGTACTGTATAGTTGTAAATATTTTAGTTATACGTGTAATTAAAATTAAAGTAACATTCGTACGACTTCTGTTACTGCAGATTGTGCGTGTGGATGACAAATAACTTATATTAGGATTATAAGATGCTACTTTTAGTAGAATACTTGCTGAATTGGAGTCATCTGCCAAATGGTTTCTAAGCAATTAATTATTTTGGCTGTGGTTCACTTTTTTGACAAGAGGATTTGTGATTTGTTTCAGAATGTTGTTTTACAGACGATGTTCTTCATATCACCGTTCCAAAACATAAAACACACAACGCTTTGTCGCCTTTACTAATAACGCCATATTTGTAGATTCATCAAGTTTGAAATTTACTGTTACACTTACTATCTTGCCATTTTTGTTCTTTTGCTGAAGTAGCAATATTAAATAAGTTAAAAATCGTAAAAGTAACACAAATAAACTTTAAATATAGTTGTGGCAACTAAATTGGCCATGCTATGCGTAGACAAATTTTGCATCATAAGCAACTGAAGTCCACGACGTAACTATGGCAAGACAATAACAAACGAGGATGCTCACGATCACTCGCTTTTGTTCGTAGTAATGTGACTGGCGTCTTTTCTTTAACATGTACTTTGGATTCTTTGGTGTCAGAATTAATGGCAACTCTTTTCCAACTAAATCCAAAAAGTGAAGTGTGAAGGAAGGATGCAAATTAAGAACCTTTTAAATATCAGAAGTTAGAGTAAGCGCGATGGCAATTTGTGGCAAGTGATGGCAATTAGAGGAATGCAAGCAGTCCGTGGTTCTAGATTGAAGACGTTTAGACAACGTGACGAAGAATAGTAATTATACGTGATAGAGATCCATTAATCAAGGCGCATACAATTGCACACGAGTTATCGCAAGACCTCATCTAAAACTAGTGTGATCTTTTACTGATATTACAACAAGGTAGGATTGATTATTTAATATTAGGATTAGTGATTGTATAAGAATTGAGTGGAAGCGATTCAGTTATTGATAGGGTTCGAGTTAGGTTAAGTCGTTATTATAAATATATTGCGTGTGGTGTGTTTTAACATCGCAGATTCTCTCACATAAATTATTATAATCTAATTTGTTAATTTGTTGAATATCTGAATAAAGTCATATGAAGATAATGTTTCCTTCTAGTTCTTTCGTTAATCCTACGAATCTAGCTCATGCTGATACTCAAACAGACAATCGCCCTAGGGGTGATTATCACAGTACTTTATAGTGAACTTTGTTATTTGGAAATAAAATGCAAACCATTTTGATCATTGGCGTGCCCAAAATATTGTGTCGCGTGCCATTGATCGCACGCGTGCCACTGGTTCGTCATCTGTGATCCAAATGGTATCTTTTTTTATTTATATTTTTTTCCAAAAGTGCTGCTTGGTCATTTTGTTGAATTTCACGTTTCTCTACAATTGTCACGACCCGGAGGACGCGGGTTCAAGAAGGTTCGAGGGAGATGCAGACATAGTTTTCGAATTATTAATTTTATTCAACTTTTACACTTTACAAAATGCCCTTTAATTTCTAAGCCTTGGCAGCAATAAGAAATCTTATAATGAAAAATTTATGTAACATAATTATGTAAGGTACTTCATTGCTTCTCAAGTTTTCAATATTCGCGTCCCAATATTCAATCATGATTTTCATTGCTCCTCCCCTTTACACAATAACAATGAATTGAATTTAATAATACTATAATTTGACGCGAAAGCTACAATACGTCTTTAACCTCTCAAGTGCTACCGGTGTATATAAAAGTCTCGCTCCGCCAAAGCATTAATTTTCCGGACGTATGTATACGTATTTCCGAAGTACAACCTTTTCTGTGTACTTCTATCCATAAAATTATTCTGAAAGCTTTGGGATGCTATAAAAGGACCTTGGCAGTATTTTTGCGAAGATTGTACAGATTGATACATTTATAAGTATATCATATCAGTGTAAACGTATATTTTATTCTTTAGTATTTCAAGATGTATTTTGTTTGTTTACTTTCAGTAAACTAATAATTTCTTTTAAAAAAAATTTTTGTTTTCGACTTTTCAATAGGCTGTCACCTCCTTCATATAGTTATCACGTCCCCCCTAAGAGGGGCGCGCCCTACAATTTGAGAAACGCGCTGAGGTACTTATCTGACTTAAGAGGTGTTGGAAAGCTAAAATCTTATTTTTTTGACAATTTGAGATTTTTATATTTTCAAACTGTATAGATTTTAACCTTTCTAAAAATACCTTACTTTAACCTCTAGGGTATTTAGAAGCCCTTAAAACATATTTTAAAATAATAATTGAATTTGGGCCACGCCCATTTTAATGGCGAAAATTGTAAACAAATTACTTCGTTTTTGCTTAAAAGTGTAACGACTGATATAAACCAAAACATGTATCTTTTATTTTAAATTGGGCCTTTTATTTTTTTATTTCCTAGCCAATTAGAAGTGTCTCACTGTATACATTAAAATCAACTTATCTCAAAATGTAAATTTTAATGTGCGATGTACCTGTTCTGAGAAACTACTGTTCACAGGTATGTAATTTTTTTTATGAATTATTTATAATGATGTCTAATATATACTAAAATGAGCTTTATGTAAAAAACTCAAAAATTTAATTTTTACAAATTTTTTAAGTAAAAAATGGGTCAAATTTCGCAATGTTTGATAAAATATTTCATACTTTATTAACAAATTCAAAATTAGCTAAAAGTTCATTTTAGTATAATGAGAGAGGTGTACTTTAATAGTATGAAAAATTTCAAGCATGCACATAAAACAGATTTTGAGAAAAGATACATCGAAAACAACCAATTTAACATTATCAGTATAGAGAAAGAGAGAGATTTCCAACTCCCCTTAAATATCTTCTATGATCTGACTTGCAGCTTACCAGCTCATTCAACTGCAATGCTAATGTCTTAAAATGTTCTGGTGGAATCTTCTATTATTAATTTTACAATACGTGACCAACAGTCTAACAATTATACTTCAGCTTACGATCAACTTTTAACTTTTACTTCGCCTACTCAATGACAGACACTTAAATAGTAGTTGCTTTTGCATAAAACCTAGTAATCTATACGGAAAGTGGTTTTTAAGCTAATATCACTGTTTAAAGATTATTTTCCAAGGAGGATTAGTAGTAGTCCGAATAGAAACGGTTAAAAAAATTCTTCAATATGATGATTATTCTTTTAATAAATTTAGAATCACACACACACACACAAGAGTTATAAAACTTTTGAAACACAAATTGCGAAATTAAACTTAAAGAGAGACAATTCTAATTTATATACAGACAAAAGAGATTTAAATCTGATTTAGTTTGATTGATTTAAAGATTGATTAACGCCACACTCTTTTTAAAAATACACAAGAACTATTGACAACACGCCGCATAACCTGAGCTGACACCCTTATGGGAGGGTTTGAGCCTGGACAAATTTATCGTGCATTAATTCGTATACATAGTGAGTCTGCTTTGTTTTTAATTATTATTACATGCAGATGGTGACTATATTGATACATGGCAAATCTGTTATACATATTTTTATATAAAGTTTTGTGCACCACTTAATTAGCAACCCATTAAAAAAGCTATAGTTTTCGTAATTTCCTCCACGACAGGAAATAATACATTTTGTGATGAATTTCCCATAATAAGACTATACCTCCCAAAATACATGTTACTTTTCAATTCCTACTATAATTTCAGAATCTCCTTAAAATCTTGTTAAAATTTTCAATCGTTAATAAAATACATTTTTAAGCACTCAATCGAGCTAAAATTTTATATACATACTTATTTTGGTTGACAATACAGTAATTAAATTTAATTAATAAAAATTAATTTATTTACAGATAAAGCAACGATGGTATCTTTTTTGGCGACTTAGCGACTATTCGTCAAAACTTTAAAAGGATTGATTGCATTCTCCCATTTTAAAGCATCCTTTTCAGCTGAATTTTTCTATTCACGATTGTTTTAGGGAACAATACGATAGTTTAATTATAATTAATTAAAAATTAACTGAAACTAATTATTTAAAAAATCACAGATACAGTTACGTTGGCCTAATTTTTAGCGACTTGGGTCAAAACTTTAAAATATTTTTTTTTTTCCCCTCATGTTTTAAAGTAGTCAGTTGAATTGATATTTAATATACACGATTGTTTTCGATAACAATGCGATACATTAATGAAAATAAATAAAAATTAATTGCCGCTTAATATTGCGATTCTGTCATATGTATATACATATTTATAGTAATTGTAATTATTTAATAAAAAGTAACTAAAATACAACTTTTCTTCGTTGACCTAAGTAGGAAATGACTCAATTATTTTTGAAGTGATAACTTCTATTGGCGCGTTTTGCTAGAGAGTGAACTTGACTGAAATTCATGCTCGGAAATGTAACGCTACTTTGGCTTATTTCGGCTTCAGTCGGACATCACACCCCTAAAAAGGAAAGGAGGGACGCTTCCCCTCGCCACTCAAAACCGCGCTTTATCCCCCACCAATAGGCAGTTAAATTAGTTCCTAGCTTCGATCTAAGTGTGTGTGCCCACCCCCCTCGCCACCTCTTTCTACTAAAATGAATGCGGGATTAATTCTAATCCTAGTTGAAGCATGAAAATGAAACATAATATTTTTAAAAAATAAGCTTAGAGAAAAAGAAAAATCTCACGCTAGAGTTTCACATAAAATGTAGAAAAAGGACAAATTTTTATAGAATTAAGTAAATAGTATAATTATTAGCGATATGGCAGTGATCGTAAGAATAAAAAATATTTTTTAAGTGAATCGGAATAAGAATGTACAAATTGTTCTATTTAATAATATAATTTAAACATATACTTTAATTATAAAAAGAAAATTAAAACAATTAAAAATTTGAAATAACAAAATTAAGTATACAGATATTAAGAAAAAGTTAAATTAAATAATTTAAGTACTAGGAAACAAAATATAATCAGGAAGACTTTCCTTGAAGTTGGGACATCGTCGATTGTTGTGAATCCCCATCTTTCGATTCACGATAAGTTTAATAGTTTCACCAGCTGTTAAGGGACAAGTACGACGTCTTCTATTGTTGTGAACTCACACCCATCGATTGTCCCTGATTTTTTAAGATCCACCAGCTGTAAAATGACCAGTGCACGTGGCTAAGGGTCATTGTTTATTGTTTGTCCTCGGATCCGTGACGACACTCTGACTGAAAGTCATAATGGACATAGGAGTTCCTGCACCCATTGATAATAGACGAAGCCTATCTAACGGAGAACACTGTCGCCTAGGCAGATGATTAGAGAATGGCTCTAAGGAACAAAGACAGTGCGATGAACAAAATGTCCAGATTTCGAACGAGAAATCTGGCGCCAGTACATTCCAGACGGGGCAGAGAGTGTGATTGGGAGTTCCGTACGAATAGGACTCTAATGAGGCCGTGGGCAGAGTTTTGTGGCCTGTCAATGATAAGTGACAAGGGGCATGTTAAGGACCCACCCCTGGTGTTTAAAAAAGTCTTTTTTAGCAGAGAAGAGACCAGAAGAGCTTAGAGAACAGAGGGAGGAGACTAGGGAGGCCAAGAGACTTTTGTGACCTGCCAATAAGATGGGACGAGGGGCGTGTTGTGAACACACCCCTGGTGTTTAAAAGGAGTTCTTTTTGGAGAAGACGAAAAGGAGACGAGAGGGAAAAAGAAAAAGAGAGAAAAGAAAAGAGAGGAGAGAGAGAGGAGCCCGGCCTTGGATGGAGAAAAGGGAAAAGCCCTGCCCTGGATGGAGAAGGCATGAGAGGAGAGCCGTGGTTGGAACGGACGGGAAGAGAGCGCTAGAGAAAAGGGCTTAGTCCGAGATTGGAGTGGAAAAACGATGAGCGCTGGTAGCGTTGAGAAATAGAATATAGACTGACTGCACCGGCTTGGCATATGGACTGAATTCTATTGCTTCAGTAACAAATTGTTTAGCAAATAAACAATGCTTTTATTTTTATATTAGGCTGTAAAAATTTATTAATGGTCAGCTCTACGCGACGTTACAAAGTAGTATCGAATATATTTGTACAAAACTGCCATACAATGACAAAAGACCTAGTATAAGCCAGAAATTATGTGTTATAAATCTTCTGATTAAATCCTTTTTTAAAGGTTTTGACCTAGATTCCTCTCTTCCCAATCAACTTACCTGTCCTACTATCCTAAATTAATTCCTAAATTATTACCTGTCCTAAATTAATTCATGGATAGAATTGAACATTATTAAATTACAACCAAAATTCACAAAACTGAATCGGGTTTTCGGAACAAATTGCTATGATTTAAGAGGGAATTTTAAAGTAAATTTTTCAAAAGACAAATCAAAACCTTTAGTTGATTTTTTAAAATCAAAATTCAATTTAATTATGATAAATGATCCAAATGAAGCACGAGGATGTACGGAACAATGCTTGACAAAAATTATTTTTATAGATATTTAAATAAAATTTTGAATCTAAAGTATTTATAACTTATTCCATCTACCATAAACCTACTGTTTCCTGTTTAGAATACAATTCATTCCCAAATATGATTGTATATTTAGCACAAAAATATTACTTTATGAGTACAGACATATGAATTAATAATTTTATAGGACAATACTAATATCCTCAAGTTTTTTTTATTCACCTAACTAATCCCTGAAATAAAGTTGCAAAGTTTGAAGTTATCATTTCTATTGTGGTCATAAGTACACGCACTTTTTTATATTGTTTGTTTCATTAATCTCACACAAATACTTTTTGTTAGATGAAAAAGGATAATCTGACGCAGATGTTATATCAGATAAGTTGCGATTATATTATTGATGCATTTTTGGAATGCTTGATTATATTCTTTTGTCACGATATCCTTCGACTGTCACAGATCTAGTTATTGTATTCGAGCTTTGAAGAAGCATGTAGGGACGCGAGGGACGTTGAGATAACAATGGCATTTGCTTTTCTATGCTGTATCTCCCAATCAATCTAAAACAGGGGAAAAATATTGGAGTTATAGGAAGCCCAACTCAAGTAAGCAAGTACTTTTTCGTGCCAGATGTGTACCGATAGGGCAGGGATAAAACAACAAAGATGGAGCGGTCAAACAAAAAAAGAACTTTTGTTTTGAGTGAACGGCATCCAGTACTTTTCTTATCTGAAAAAAAAGGCGCTGGATGTCCAAAGGATAAAAAGCAATATAAACTGCTTTTGAAATGATATAATTCATCGTAGAAGGAAAGTGGTTTTATTGAAGTTTTAGAATGAACGCTGTGAATAGATGTCGGTCAAGGAGAAACAATATCTATAGAATTATTTCTGGATATGTTTTATTCTTTTAAAAAGAATAGGGAATATATACGTTAGGTCGAATAGTTTTCTCATAATTTGTCTCTTTAAATAATTGCTCTAAATTGCAAAATTGTTAATTCAATTCGGACTAACTAAATCAAATAACTAATTGCAGTAACTAAATCAAAAAGAAAAATTACAGGCTATAAAATTTGTTTTATTTGTATTTTTGAGTACTGAAGCAAAATAACTATACTTCCTTTTATAAAATATTTAGAGTTTTTTCCAATCCATGAAATTCTAATCTAATCCTTTATTTTACATTTATTTACTTGCCTTTTTAATACATGGTTAGAAAGTCTTCAATTATGTTCACAATTTAAATCTATTTATAAATAGAAAAAAAATTACATGGGGGATACTTATGTAAAAACTATAATATATCTGCTTCAATCAAATATACAGTTAAGAAGTAATTTCCTTTTAAAGGCTTAGAATGCATCAATAACCAACACTTGGAATTTGTATTGTTATAGCCAGCATTTGGTGAAATTTTCTTTGTTGGAGGCTTATTAAGACCATCTAAATTATCTATGGCACGGCACAGAATCAAAATTGCAGTCTTATGCAGGGATTGAAAGACATGGACGTTAGTTTAATAGTTTGCCGAACTGCAGAGTCAGCGTTTAAAAGCTTCCACAGTTTTAGCATTGGCTTATGATGGTTTCTGTGGTATAATAATATTTAATAAATTAATTGGCAACTTTTCCAAATCTCTCTATACTATCAAACAGTAGTGTAGCTCTGACAAAGAACTCATTACTTCAAAAAAAAAAGCATAGAGGAAAAAATTGTTTCGACACAAAGAAAAAAAGGTATTAGTTTGGTATAGTCTACATTGGGAAAACAATTATGTTTTTTCTAGAGCTGTCATTGAATTAGGACATATAAATAGGGTTAAGCTTGCTTTGCAGGATCAAACCTTCGCATCGAGAAGAAAGTTTGGGCATAATACTGCAATAGAAAATGAAGAAAAAAATTAAAAAAGAATAATAAAGCCAATTTTACTAATAGCACTTGTAAGCGAAATGACAATTTATAACAAATATAAACTAAATTGTACGACTATTTTAAAAGTGTACAATGTTACATGTTGAAACAATCAATAAACTGACATAAAACTCATAAAATAAAAATATAAGAATGCATGTCTACTGCAGTAACATCCTCCATAAAACAGTGTTATTATCTGTTAAATGAGCATATCTAACACTGAATTTAACTATGGCACCATCTACACGACTATGTTGTAATAAATAGATATAAACTAATGGTATGTGAATAGAATCACTGTGGAGAAATTGCGGAAAAATATTGTAAACGATTTATTATTATTATTATTATTATAAATATATTTGAATAGAAAGTTATTTGGATATTTACATTGTAAACAATAATTATACACTTTACTAAAATTATATTTATATGATCTTATTTAATAAAAAATTAAATTGTAATATCTTTCCATCTATTATATATATATATATATATATATATATATATATATATATATATATATATATATATATATATATATATATTTATATACACTGGTGTGCAAAAATTAAGGACGAGGTGGTTTTTTCAATATAACTTTGTACAAAAGCTTTCCAAATCAACACATTTAATACCGTAAGATCCCCAATACGTAAGGACATGTGTAATGTAAGCAACATTTACTAAAAGAGAAATCAGAGGGATAAAAAGAAGCTTGATTGAAAAAGTAGCATGGAGCGCAATGCGACTGAAGGCCGAAACTACCCTGCGATCGGTGTCCAACAAGAAACATCCAGTCTTTAGTAGGGGATATGATCTCCCCTGACTGCTAGGCAGGTTTCACAGCGTCTGCCCATGCTGAGAATGAGGGTGCCAATGAGTCGTTGAGGCATTGCTGCCCAATCGTCTTGCAGCGCCAATCGAAGCTCACGAATCGTTACTGGTGGTAATGAACGAGCTGCCAAGCGGCTGCCTAGAAAATCCCATACATGCTCGATGGGATTGAGATCCGGAGATCGTGCCCGCCAATCCATACGTTCAATATCCTCACTCTCTAAGAGCTGTTCGGCAGCTACTGTGCGATGACATGGTGCATTGTCGTCCATGAAAAGGAACTGCAGACCCATAGCGCCTCTAAAAAGACGCACATATGGAAGAAGAATCTCGTTACAATAACGGGTCCCGTTGACTGAACCTGCGTCGTAGATGTGAATATCTGTACGAATACCAAGCATGATGCCTCCCCAAACGAGAACACCGCGACCTCCATACCTGTCCATTTCATTGATGTTCGAGGGATGATTGCGGCTTCCCCGCTCTCTCCAGATGAGTATGCAATGAGAATCGCTACTCAAACTGAATCTGCTCTCATCTGTAAAGAGTACTCGTCCCCATTCATTGTCTCTCCAATTCCGGTGTTCCCGGCACCACCGAGAACGCCTTCTCCGATGGGCAGGCGTTAAAGGTACACACCGTACAGGGCGTCGTGCAAACAGACCACCACCGTGCAGTCTTCTGGCCACGGTAAAACGCGATATCGGTCGTCCGGTCGCCTGTGTCGTGTGTCTAGCGATTTCTCCCGCTGTCTGCCGCCTGTTTCTTTTGGCATGTAAGACAATGTACCGGTCATCTGCGATTGCGGTTTCTCGTGGACGAGCACTACTGAACCCCCGGATAGCTGTTCCTGAAGTTTGAAATTGTTTCCAAAATCGTGAAACGATGCTGTGAGCAATTCCGAACTCTGCAGCCACACATGTCACACTTCGGCCTTCCTCCAACTTCCCAATGATTCGACCTCGGGTAAAAGCATCCAGATGTCGTCTAACAGATTGATTATTCACCATTTCTCGCTGAGGCAGCAACTCGGTGTGATTTTAACTGCTATACGGCGTGCAATCTATTTGCCATAAATACTGATCTTACACTGACAACATGCTTTATACTACTCAGACACTCCCCCATTACGTCTACCTGCATATCTGCGCATGTGCTACCGTACATCACTTTACTTAATCTCCTGATTGGTCTTTCTGTCCGCTCTGCCTCTTCGTTCTGCTGATATGCTAATTTTTCGACTTCGTCCTTAAATTTTGCACACCAGTATATATATATATATATATATATATATATATATATATATATATATATATATATATATATATATATATATATATATATATATATACATATATATATATATGTACATTTAGGCAAATATCTTAAGGTATCCGACTACGTTCGGAACCGTGATTTTAAAAAAAGTGCATAAATACAATAATTTTCATGATATTTAGTGTCACTTAGATTAGAATTTATGCATAAAATTGTTTTAAGGACATTTTGACAAAAAAAAAATATTTAAATACAATATTTCGGAAAAAAATTAGAATAATCTTTTTTTCAAAACGCTCTCTTTTTATGAAAAATGCTTCCATTATAATAATATTTTGCCTCTATATAGCTTAGACCTCTGTACAGAGGCTCAACTATAATTTTTGAAAAATTCATATTATTTTCAGAGTTACAACCCATTGAAATAATTATCACCGTTTTTTTGCTTAAAATTTCTCCCCTCTGTTATAGTAAAACATGGATAAACCCACTTCTAAGTTATGTATTTCAGAAATTCTAGTTGAGCCTCTGTACAGATATCTGAACTATACACAGGGAAAATATTATAATAGAAGCATTTTTCACAAAAGGAGAATATTTCGGAAATGTGTTATTCTATGTTCATTTTTTTTCAAAATATTGTACTTAAATAATTTTTTATTGTAATAATATTCTGTGAACAATTTTTATATACATTTTCTAATCTAAGTAACACTAAATAACATAAATATTATCCATTTATACGCTTTTGCAAAATCACGGTTCCGAACGTAGTCGGATACCTTAATTTAAATTCTCATCATCCTCATCTTTATTACAACGAACTAATTAAGTGCGCATCGCATCACTTATGATCAAAAATAAATCAAAATAAAGTTCTTCTAATCCTTTTATTAACAGCTTATTCAAAAATTCTGTTATCAGTTCTAAATACCTTTATTGTAGCTTATGTATCACTCCTGACAATAGGAATCATAGTTACAAACGCTTGCTATAATATCAATGGAATCCCAATTGGTGCGTGTTATGGCTTTATATTCATTTTAATAAATTGGCATTCTATAACGTATCCACGCTGAGTGTTTCTCAAAGTCAGTGCAGGCTCAATTGATCGCTGGAATTCGATCCATGATTTATTACACAATCCAACAGCTTTATATCACATGAACACATAAGGTAAATAATGACTGGATTCAGGTTGTAGTTCTGAGAATTGGAATGTAAATTCTTCCATATATATATATATATATGTGTGTGTGTGTGTGTCCTCTTGAAGTGCTGAGCTTTACATTATGGACATTGAAAGTGAGGAGAATTACAAAGGCATTTGTATTGATATGAATTGAGTTCTTGTTATATAGTGATGCTATAGAATTGTTTTTAACATATATTACATGAATCAATATTTTACTATTTAAATAAACATGTTAAATGATCTTATTATGTAAATTTGAAGCACTATGTTGCTCTGCAAGCATTTATACACTCTGTCGCAAAAAAATATATGCACCCAGAAGAAATCAAGCTACAATCACGAAACTCGGCAAGAATGTAGTCTGGTAAGAGATATGCAAATGATTAAAATTTCGAAGCCAATGAGACAAGGCTAAGTGTGCTATGCGCATATTAGTTGCGCAACTGGGAGAGTTTAAAAGCATGAGTACGAGCGCCGTACGGCTATCCAAACGAATCTGATGACTTTGATAGACGATATTGAGACTTAGGATGCCTCTAAGACGTAACCGGCGGCAGTACGAGCAGCTGACGGACTTTGATACGGGCCGTATAATAGGCCTCAGAGAAGCAGGTTGGTCGAATAGACGTATCGGCCGCCACCTCGGTCGGAGCGATATGGTAGTTGCTCGGTGTTGGCAACAGTGGATCACAGAAGGTAGAGTGTACCGTCGCGGAGGGTCAGGACGTCCCAGGAACACAAATGATCGCGAGGATCGTGCAATCAGAAGAGTGGCCACTTCGACACCAACAACGTCGCTAGCATCGATTCAACGCCACTTGCCTCCTTCCAGATATCCAGTGCCATCAAGAGAAACCATAAGGAGACGACTGATCGAAGTTGGCTTGAGGAGCCGACGTCCGCTAAGACGCTTACCACTGACCCCACATCATAGGCAGTGTCGACTGGATTTTTGCCGACCTCGGGCAACTTGGAGTGTGACAGACTGGAGAAGTGTCATCTTCAGTGATGAATCGATTCAGTCTCAGTGCTGATGACCACCGCACGTGTCTGGAGGCGCACCGGCCAGCGGTCCGATCCGGCATTTATTGTCGAGCGGCATACAGCAATTTCACAAGGTGTGACAGTGTGGGGAGCAATTTCTTGGGACACACGATCATCTTTAGTGGTCCTTCAAGGCACTTTGACAGCTCGCAGATACGTGGACGATATTTTAACGTCGATTGTGCTACCCATGCTATCAAGTCGCCCAGGTGCCATTTATCAACAGGATAATGCTCGTCCACATACTGCGCGACTCTCCCAACAATGTCTTCAAGGATATGACGTCCTACCATGGCCTGCCAGGTCACCAGATCTTTCGCCAATAGAGCATGTCTGGACGCGCTGGGAAGGCAACTGCAGCCGTCCCGAGATACAGGAGAATTAACTGCGCAGATGCAAAGACTATGGCAGGATCTTCCACAGGGGGTCATAAGTGATCTAATTGAATCGATGCCACGCCGAATTTCGGCTTGTATAGCTGCCAGAGGTGGCTTTACTACTTACTGATTTTAACCTTTTGCAAGCTGTAACCGCTTAATAAAATGATATTTTGTTCTGAATTTTTAATCATTTGTTTATTTTCATATACACTACATGCATACCAAATTTCGTGAATGTAGCTCAATTTCTTCTGGGTGCATATATTTTTTTGCGACAGAGTGTATATTTAACTTAGTCAATTTAGAATAAACACAAGAATTTTTTGTCATATTTATAATAAATGTGTAGTTTCAAAATATATTTCTTGTAGACTATTTGGAAAAATAACTTGTGTTTTTTATGTACAATTTATTACCTTACTGTTTGTTTTTAGAACGACAATTTTTTTCCATATTGTCTCTCTTTAACCAATAAACGAATTTTATTTTTTAAAAAATTAGCCTAACAATGTATTCTTATAGTTAATTTGTTTATTCCTTAATGAGTTTCTTTATTTTTTGGTAGAGAAGTAATAAATATATGACTATGTTGTCGAAAAATCCAATTTACGTAGTTATTTTTTCTAGTTGACGTGTTTTAAGAAATAGTTAAAAAAACAACTAAAAAACACGCTTTTATAGTGAATTGAACAAAAAAGTAAAAAAAAATAATTCTTGATATAAGAATAAAAGGATTAGCGAGAGAATTAATGTCATTGTGGTAAAAGCGTGGGGTGCTCTATATTATTGGTATAATTTCTTACTAGTTCTATTCCGAAATACTGAGTTACTGTGAAAATGTAATACAAATCACCCCACACTTTTACCACAATGACATTAATTATCTCGCTAATCCTTTTATTCTTATATTAAAATTTTTTTTTTTTTACTTTTTACTTCGATTCACTATAAAAGCGTGTTTTTTTTTAAACTATAATTTATTTTTCATTTTTTAGCTTGATCTACAATAAAAGCCTGTTTTTTAGTTTTTAAAACTATAATTTATTCTTTGTTGAATTTATCCTTGAGTTTGATATTTTGAGCCAGAATTACGTGGCTGTTGGAATTAGTCAGGATCTTCAATGTATATATTAATTAACGGGTTTGAAGGGTATTCTCTCCATTTACCGGGCCTTGGATGGGCCCCGTATCAATAAATTTCAGATTCCGTCTCTATAGATACAGGTCTAACTAATATGTCAATCGTATTATCAACTTTCAAACATATTGCTATAAAGTTAATAGAAGTTAGAACAAAAATTTATAACCTTTTTAGCGTATTGTTTTATAAAAAATATGAAAAAAAGTATTTAGCAGTTAGAATATAAATTATTTTTATTCAAATGTACGAATCTTTTTTTCCATTTCTCACATAAAAACTCTTTGTATTGTTTTATTTTTTATAACAAGCGTTTCCAGTTGTAGGGCTGCACCTTTTTAAGGGGTAGGGTCTTTAAGTCGCTAAATTTGGAAATGGAGTATAGAATAAATCTTCAAATTTTTGGAAATGGTATATGCAATCAGTCGCTAAATCTCAAAACAACATAATGAGTTAGTCGCAAAATCTCGAAATACTTAAAATCGTCATTTGTGACGATTTTGATCAGGGCAATGGAACAAAATTTTGAAATTATTGTATTGTCATCGGTCCTTGACAAGTGTTCAAACTTTCGAATTAAACTGACCTTTTAAAGTGGGTAAAAATAGACAAAGATTCCATTACGTACAAGTGAAACTTATAGAAGCATGTTAAAAACACTGGCTAAATGCCTCTAATTTGTTTCCATTACCTTCCATCTAGAAAGGGGCAACCGTTTTCGAAACATTGATAATGATATTATACTACTCTTGATGTATTTTAAAGCTTAAAGCATGTTGATAACAAGCTTCGAAAGAAAAAATGCCAGTTTAAATGATACATCAATTTTTTTATGGATAGTCTATAAATACCGATTTAAATTTTGTTTTCCATGATAATTAGTAGTCCTATCGCGGATGGAAATTAAAATAAAATTTCTGTATAACTCCTTGCTTTTTTTTAGAACTAGAAGTGCACCAATCATTATTACCTTTCCAAATTGTAAGTTAGATAGGCCACAAATTAGGCTTTTAAAGAAAAAAAGAAATGTAATAATACGTTAAACTTCATAGATGATACTTAGAAAATCAAATGTGAAATTATGAAACAAATTGTATACATTTTTCTCTTACAGAACAGAACTTTGTGTGTTAAAATAATACAGTACAAAGCAGCATTCTTCTTAAAGAAGGTGGAATAAAAAGAAATTTCTCTATTTTTGAAGATAAAAATATGACTCTAAGAAGAATATTTTCGTTTAGAAGTGATTTCCTTTGTAGGCATATGTCTACAGAATGTTTTTAGAATAAACATTTATCAAAAGGGAAGGCAATGAAAACATTGTCATTGAATTCTGATATATATATATATATATATATATATATATATATATAATCTCCAACTTTTCTTGTATGAATATCTTGAAATATGCACCTTATAGTTTCCGCATTTTAAGAAGACGATTCTCTCGTAAAAAGTGAGCTTGTGACTGACTCTCTTCAGAGATGCATGTGTTTTCCTTTTTGTAGCATCTTAATTATATTTTCACCATAGTTTTCTCTCCTCTCTTTAAATATTTTTTTCCTAAATAATTGAAGTGTTTTTTTTCATCACGAATTCTAGAATTGTTCCTTTGCTTACCTTCTATTTTTTCTAGTCTTTTTTTTTAATTCGGTTTGCATCTTTTGAAATTCTGCGAATCTAAGCGTATTTTTCATTTGCAAATTTGTTCTAGCACATTTTCAGGAAAAAAAGCTATTCAGCTATTTATATATATAAATGTATCATTTCTGTTAATGTTGCCAAATTTGCTCGAGCTTTTGGATAGGGGCCTAAATAATTCTCATTCATTTCTAAATCAAACAATATTTCATTTTTTTGTTATTTTTAGCGGTAGTTTACTTAGTTTAAAATATGTAAACCCGAAAAAAAAAATCCTAACATTTATTGGAAAAGCAGAATTTGTATGTATTTCAATATATTGAAAAATTTATTTCAAATTTAGCTGTTTTGCTAAGGAAAATTGTAAGGCAATTCACGTGAGAGACATAGCGAAAGATTAAAGTTACATGGGAAGAAATTTGCTTTTATAGAAAGAATGAAAGCCTATCATAGAAAAAACAGCTTCAGCAAGAATACTCTCAAACACAATTTGCATACATATATTATCGAAAATAACTTCTCAAAAATCTTTGTCTTTGTTAATTTGATAATTATATGAGGAACATGTAGAAAATAAGTTTCGTTATTTTTTTTACACATAGAAATTTTTTCATAAAATATAAAAATTGAATCACGTCAATATGAGCTATACACTATGCCCTACTTTTTGACATGGAATCACCTCCGACCTTTATCGCCACGTATAAGCAGCTTGAAAAAACCACTCTAGGGCAACATGTTGCCTTGCGATGCAAGGAACACTACCTTTTCCAACTTAACACTGTCTTGTAAGAGTTTTTTTTAACTGGTGAACTTGTATGCTTACATGTCACTAAGGTATGCCATATCCCGTACTCTAGCAGTGCTATTTACATTTTTGAACAAGGAGGAACTCTTATTTTTCTACCTTAATCCTCCACACTCCGCCTTCCTTCTTTGAACATGCAACACCAGTGGTTAACTATTTGATGTGGCAAGATCTCATCCGCATGCACGGTCTGTAGACGTACGTGGATGACGGATCTAGTTCCATTCGTACGAGATAATAATCCGCACTTCTATTGGTGACTATGTTGTCAGTACACGTCGGTCTGCCATCATGATTTGTACTCAAATTACTTTCAGCACGCCTTTGTGCGGCAACTCTCTTTTCATCGGTACTTTATGCATGCATCATTCTTGCGTTAATGACACTATTTCGATCATTTAACCAACATCGAATGTAGTTTTTTATTGTTATTGTTTATTTCTTTGGTGTATAATTTTATTTTTCGAAAAAAAAGTAACGAAACTTACTTTCAGAACGTTCCTCGTATATTACATCAAGGAAATATTAATCTTCGGTGACTTAGAGGTAGCGTGTTTACTTCGTAAGTCTAAGTTTTCGCGTTCAACTCCTTAGGGCTGTGGTAGGTCAGTGGTCAAGGTATAGGAATATGGCAGGCATGTTACGAGTTCGAGCCCAGTAACACTAAAGACCGCCGTTTAGGGGGCAGATGCACGTTAAATCTGTCTAGAGCTACAAACGTTTTCCCATTGGTGTGGTAGTTAGGAGAGAGGGTTCCAGATCACAGGTGTCGTCCTCGTCACTTGACCATGGTCCAAAATTATGAGGTCCGTTGTCAAAAACCCTCGTGTAGCTGAATAGTGCAACGTTAATATTCCCTCCGTGGAACGAGTCGACATTTTCTGGATGCGAAAATCGTAAAAACGCATGCCATATGGTTATGTGACATGTAAAAGATCCCTTCAGTACCAATTTGGCTCTTGTTCTCTTGAAAGCTGGAATTGAAAAATTAATTTAAGCATCAAAATCTGGTATCGAGAGCTGCCACTAGACGGTACCATCACTGAAATGGCTCCCACATCCGGAGACTTGTCGTGTCTGCAAAGGCATAGTTTCTAATATGCAGTCCATTGGGAGGGGGAAACTTCTGTAAAATTGAAAGAATTTGAATTATTTTTGAGAACTTTGAACAAATTGAATAAAATACACTATTTAAACTTTAAAATTTCAATTTAGATTCCAAAGAACATACAAAAGTCAACTGTTTATTTAAATATAGTGGTCATTACGAAAATTTATAAAAAATTAATGGCGAAAAAAAGATCTTACCTGTAATTTGTATTTAAGGGGACACAGTAAGAGTCAAATGACAAAAATCGGTAAAAAAAATCTAATCTAATTTTTTTTAGTCTAAATCATTCTTTATATTGTTTTCTATAACCTCACAAAATTTGTAAGTTCCAAATTTAAGAAACTCGGAATTATGATAGTTTTTATTTTCATTTTTATTCACATCCCTATGGCAAATCAAAACTTTAAACTGACTTATTTGAGAAATATAAAATAACTAGTTTGTCTTCATTTAAAATGCTAAGGCTTTTTTCTATTGTACCTAACGCTTTGATTTTTTAACCTATTGTTAATAATACATGTAACAAAAATTGGCATGCATTTTTGAATCAAAACAATACTTATTTTTGTAAAAACAATTGAACTCAGAATTTATATATATATATATATATATATATATATATATATATATATATATATATATATATACATTTTTAAAAAGAATTTTCAATAAGCATTCATAAAAAAATATTGTACGAATACCAATCATATTATCGCAAAAACTATAACAACTTTGTTACACATAGTTTGACGTACTTGTGAATCAAATTTTATGCGTGCATGTAAATTTTTGTAGGGGCGGAGTAGCATTTTAAAATCACTTCACAAATTTTATGTTTTTTTCCTTAAAAAAACTAAATATCTATCTGGTTATGAAATTCTGAGCACAAAATCTGTTTTACATTGTATACACACATAGAAAGCAACCAAAAGAATTTGAATATCCTTAAAGTAAAATTCTTTGCTTAAATCGCGCGCGCGCGTACCAGGTACTCTTAATTTAAAATTCTCTACACAGGCGTAATTTCTGATCAATAGCTATGCATGTCATTGTAAACAAAAAATACTTATTAACATGCATAAGTTTTTTTGAAAATAAAGTTGTGGGTATATATATATATATATATATATATATATATATATATATATATATATATAAAATTGATTAACGCATGCGACTTATAATTGGAATCATTTGCATATTCGGATTTTTAATTAAAAAAATACGCAATAGGTTCACAAATTAATATTTTTCTCCAACTGCAGTCTTTTTTTTCTAGTCATATAATACAGAAATAATAAAATTGTGTACACTCAGATTTCTTAAAGAATGTTTTTATACATTAGTTCTAACAAGCAAAGAAAACACCTTTCTATGCATGTCTGTTATTTATCTCTATTCTTTTGATGTATGTCTTTTGGAAAATTATGCCAATAATTAATTATTAACTATTATTTTGAATTCTTCAAGTCTCTATCTTGTACATTTACTTTATTGTAACTTATTCTGTGTTTGAATGCAATCCAGAACAGTGTAAAGTAATTACTCTACATATTGTCGAAGGGAGATGAGTTGCTTAAACATATATTCTGTCTCAGTTTATATAAAAGTCAATCCTTTTACTTTATTGCCACCTTCGAAACCCAGTAGCATCCATTGATTTATTCTTGTATATTACTGAAGCAATATAAAATGCATTTCAAAAATACCTTACATCTAAATTTTTCAAATACATCAAATTTAAAATAGAAAAACTTGCCATATAGACATTTATTTCACTTTTATATGAGCAATACATGTTCAAAAATATAATTTAATATAACTTCATAAAATGTTACGGTATCCAAAAAAACCTCTCCATCAAAGTACAAACTACACATTTATAAAATCCTCAAAAACCCAATATTTGCAGATTTGTTCATTTTGTTAAAATAGACACTCATACAGAAAAACATAATCTTTTTAGAGGTTTTTCGATGTATTTTTATATCATAAAAAATCTCCCTTTAAATAGGAAAAAAAAGAAAGCTCTTCTCTCAAACGGTTAAGCTCTTCATGGCGATATTTACGTCACTGCTCCGTATCTGGAATTCTACGACTGACATACCATCATTCAACCTGTGAATCTATCTTCATAGCAGTGCACGAATCTAAGGGACAGTCTCGCAACAATAAGAAATGCTTCCTCAAGTAATATCTCTGAATCAATCTAGAGTTGGATAAAAAATATGAGTTATGGCAAATACAACACACACACACACACAAAGGGACAAGCGTTTTTCTTTTTAGATGTTCACGTGGAGAAGAAGAAAATCATATCAATGAAAAATCAAAAGAAGAAACTTATTTCTTTTTGTGTTGTGGTATCAAGTATGCTTGGTCCATGGAAGACGTAGCAATAATCGACTTTCCGGATGATATGTCTTATCCCAGAAAAAAACAAAATGTTTTTGAAGTTTTAAAATGAAAGTTATTGGATCTTGTTGGGATGAGATGAAACACAATTTTTAAGGGTTTATTTTTGAAAGATGTATGTTGCTGTTTGGAAATGACAGAAAATATACACATTATTATATGTATTTGTAATGTATATAGAAAAATATACTTATTTCTAAAATTTAAGTCAACTAAGTTAGTTATTATCATTACTTCAGGTATTTCAGGAAAAATTCTAAAAATTTAAATATGTAAAAGTTAAATAAAAGAATGTGTATTTTTTTATTTTCATAACATGAGATGAATATACACTGCTGACATGGAAAAATAAGAACAACAGTATTTTGTATTAAAATTAAAACTACATCTAATTAATTTAACACACATTTCGAAGTAAATAGTCTAGAATTGCAAATAATTCTTCTACGGATCCCTAGATACTTTTCTATATGAAACAATTCTGTCTATTTTCAGTATTTTTAAAATTAAGCAAAGCCGTTCCACATGGAATAGTGGCCGCGGTAGCCGAGTGGTAGAGGTATTGGACCGTGGCTTCCCTTGTCACAAATTCGAGCCCAGTACCCCTAAAGACCCGCCGTGTAGGGCAGCGATGCACGTTAAATCTGTCGAGAGCTGAAACGTCCCCTTGTTGGTGTGGTGTGGTAGTTAGGAGAGGGGGTGCCAGCTCAGGTGCCATCCACGTCACTTAACCATGGTTCAAAATTACGTGGTCCATTGCCAAAAACCCTCGTGTAGCTAAACAGTGCAACGTTAATAATCAATCAATTAATCACCCACATGGAATAATAATTTTCTTTAAGTTTTTATCCGAGGTTTTGCATTATTAAGTAATATTCAGGGGAAAAAACATTTTTTTAAACCTTTCGTAATGTTTATGTTGAGTATTACAAAATATTCCATTATATTTAAATATTTATGCATTATATAACATTTTGAGGACGGCTGGCCGATATAAAGGCCAAAAGGAACAGATCTTTAAAAGACGGCTCTGGCCGATGTATCCGCCACGCAATGCTTTCCCCTCTTAACAGCTTTCGAAACAGCATGAGGCCTATTACAGCCCTGGAAAATCATTTGCTTGACCGGTTTCTTTTGTATTTAAAAAGGAACGGAATACAGTTCCCTATTTCACCCTTATCTAGAAATCCTTCTTTTTTCCCTTATGCTTAAATTCTCACTAGTGGGGAGTGCATAGTTATTTTTTCAAGCGATTTTGTCATCTCGATTACCTAATCATTTCCTTTTAGACTAATTTGATTTAAAAAAAAAAGCCTACACGTAAAAGGGGACTTACCACTGATGAGATTCAGAAAGCTTTAGCAGATTTAGAAGATGAAATTTTTGATGGTTCTGATTCGGATAGTGAGTTAGAAAATCAGGATCTGATCTCTGCTCAGCAAAAGTAACACATTTTTAAAAGTTTTGTGTAATAAACGCTTAAAATAGTGTAAATAATTTATGTCTGAAAGTGTAATATTACTTTCTGTTGTGTTTATTTTATGTTAAAATTGTAATATTCGCAAGCAACGCCGTTTCTTAAATTATAATGGCGATTCAACGAAAAACATAGGGAAATGTTAACGATAGAGTCAAGTTGGCAAATGTCTAGCTACTGTCATAGCTCAAGCTTTATTAGAACTTTGTAAGACCCGCCGTGTAGGGGGGTGATGCACGTTAATACTTTATCCACGGCATTAAGATTTACTGCAGGTTTTTTCATAGTATATTTTTTTTGGATCACTACATTGAAAATTAAGGGATATACATAAACAAAATACTCCACTTTGGGAAATTTAATCCGTTAGAGCTAATAAATTAATTAAAGATATTCCACTGTAAAATTAATTGTATACACCGTTCACTTAAAATAAATAGTCAAATCGTTTTCAAAGAATATTCCTGCTAAGTATTGGTAGAATATTCCTTCTCTAAATTGGAGCGGTGTGGTAGTTGCGAGAAGGGGGTGCCAGCTCAGGTGTCATCCACGTCACTTGACCATGGTTTAAAATTACATGATCCGTTGCCAAAAGCTTAACAGTGCAACACGTTAATATTAACTAACTCCAAAAAATACAGTACAGTAATTATAATTATTTTTATACTGAAAAATGCAATATCCGCCTATTCAATTAAAATTACAGCGTTATAATTAATTACTAACCACAAACAAATTTTTAAAACTTGTCTAAATGATGTAGTGTGAAAGAGAAAGTTTATTTATTTAAGCACCATAACCGATAAAAGCATTTATTGTGAAAAAAGATCAATTTTTAATTCCAAATGTGCATAATAAAATCATAAAAAAGGCATTCAAATAAAGATAGATTTATAACAACCTCTCCCTTCAAAACTTAGTTTTATTCTGAAATAAAAAAAAATTAGGGATTATGCTGATCACAGGAATTAATTAGAAGCCAGCGCCATGCGTAGCCAAAACAAAAAGGATTTCTTCACAAACAAAAGATAGATATATGCTGTTGGGGGCTTTTTTTGCAGCGCACGCCAGAATTGCTTGGAGATGGCAGAATTTTTTCCTAATTACTTGACAAATATCGTTATATTTTGGACACTTCACACAATATCTTTATAAATTATAGTCTATGCTATAAATTATAGCCTATGTGTTCTTCTGATGTTTAAGCTATATTACTGTAAAGTTTCATTAAAATCCATTCAGTTAATTTTGCGCGAAAGACGGCCAAACATCCTCACAAACTTTCACATTTATAATACATATCTAGATTACACAATGTATTACTGTACAGAAACGTGTTTTTACTGTTATCTTACGTTAGGCTTAATGAAGAATATTTTTTTTAAAAAAAATATATTGAAGCATAAAAAAAGCCTATATTTAATCGTGTATAAACAACAAAAAAAAAAAAAAAAGAAAATATATTTACAACATAAAATTACAGAAATATTCGTTACAGATTCTTAAAATTATCCATTTTAGTCCTTCGACTTTATTTATAAAATGCACACGAAACTAATTTCGACATTTTTATTATAGCAATTGATGTATAAAAAAGTTGAATGTTCGAACCAAAAACTCTTAAATCCGATGTTATTTCTTCGAAATGTGTAGAAAACATATATTACAAGCTCTTCAGCATAAGAAAAATGCCCCCATTTATACAAAAACCTTAAAAGCAAAAATGAATTCCTTACTTTTGCTATACTATTAGTCTTTGAGAGTTCTACAGTGTTGGATTTGATGATTAAAAAAAAATTAAAGTAAGTTTCCTTTATAATAATAATTAAAAAAAAATTGCAAAATGCTCTAAAATCTATCTGAAGAATAAATATAATCAGAACTTAGTATAAGAAATAGTTATATTGAAGTAAAAAAAAATGCGTTTGTTCTCTTTTTTTTTCGCCCATTTATTCGTGAGTCACACTTATTAGGTATGATAGTACAAAGATAAAAGTGTTCGGGTGCGCTCTAAGGCTATTGAACTTTTGAATCTCTGAATACAGAATCAGATGGTTCTTGTAAATGAGCATGAAAGCAGGTTGTAATATCTTTTATATCGAAAAAGAATGCTTGTCCCTCTTGATTATTGTTGATGCTTTTACTTTTGGTCATTGTTGATTGTCCTATGCCTTTTTTTGGTGTAATAAAACCTAAAAGAGCACATCTGCCTTCTTGTAAATCTTCCAAGGTTGCTTTCAAGTAGCCGGAAAACTATTCTTCCTCTAGTTGTCGTAATAAATCTTTAGAGAGTACATTTCTTTTTCAATGAAATTATCGTACATAGGATAAATAGAAACTATGTCGACCAAACCCTTCTTCAAGACTGTCCTCTACTACTTTGCGAACGTTATTAGGAGAATGAAAATAACCCTCCTCGGGGAACTGATATTGTGTTAGATTTTGAGAGATAAGGTAAAAAGCACCCAATCACTTAGGGCAGTGATCCGCAAACCCCGGTCCGCGGATCAAATGGTGCCGGCCCATCTAAAGAACATTAAACTATTGCCATTTTATTTAAAGTGGTGCATTTCTCTCGGATTTGCGCAACTTTCCACAGAAATCACTTTTATTCATTTTGGGTGTAATTATATTTTATTCTGAAGGCCTATTTAAATGTAACTACAATAAAATTGTTAAATCAAAACAATCTAAAATATAAATAATCAACGTGTCCCACCCTCAGCGGGCCGCGTTAAAAATTATCAAACGTTGTCCGGTCCGCAGCGATAAAAAGGTTGTGGAGCACTGACTTAGGGGACTGTCCAAAAGAAGCGGGAGGGGGTGATATTTGAAGCTAAAGTCTTTCTTCGTTTTGAAGAAAATCAAAGAAAAATTGTTGTCAGTTATCTGTAACCCGACTGTGGAGTGTGCGTTGAGAGTGATTGAGCGAATATTAACGTCGCACTGTTCAGCTACACGAGGGCTTTTGGAGAAGGACCACGTAATTTTGAACCATGGTCAAGTGACGTATACGACACCTGAGTTGGCACCCCCTCTCCAAGCAACCACACCACACCATGGGAGGACGTTTCAGCTCTCAACAGATTTAACGTGCATCGCTGCCCTACACGGCGGTCTTTGGTGGTACTGGGCTCGAACTCATGACATGCCTGCCTGTGCGTTGAAAAGGAAACGTTTTTGTAATTGTTTTGATGTTGATCGAAAGAGTTGGCTTCGTAGGAATGTATTGGCTCTATCTTATGCACAAAATCATACACAAAAGTCAGTTCATTACCGCACAAAAATCAGAGCTGTAATCTTAGAATTTAAGCAATAATATGCAATTATTTTGAAATTTTAAATAAAAAGTAAGGATTATTCAAAGTTTAAGAATATCACTTTTTTGTACAAAAAGTGAAAAAAATTAAGAAGTTCCAATATGTTGCCCTTAATCGTAAAAGAAACAATTAATTATAAATCAGAATAATATAATCCTTTTGAATAAACAAGTTTGTCGAGATGCATGAAGCACCTCGGCAACTTAAATATGTTTGTAGTCATAATATTGAGTTTTTAATATCAGCTTATTGTTTGCGTTTTACTATCAAGTATTCTAAGTATTTAAAGAATTTTCTTTTTTTTACTAATGAAAACAATTTATTAATGTTGGAAAAAATATAATTTTAAATTTCTAATGTATATTTAAAGAATTTATTTTTAGGAACACGAGGTATATATAAATTGATAAATTATTAATATTTCATTTACGAGTTCTATTAGGGTCAAAGTAATAAGACGGACCTCGTAATTTAAATGACGATCAAGTAACGAGAACGATAGTCGAGCTAGAGCCCCCACTTCTTATTTTCACACCGCGGCAACGTAAGGACTTTGATTTTATGCGTATCAGCTCTGCTGCACAATGGAACCTCTAATCGTGACCATTTTTCAATAAAAACATGTAGTGACTACAATGTCGCACTATCCAACAAGGGCCAACACTTATAGGCTTAGGATATTCATATTTTATAGCATAATGCGAAACACTTAACTGCTATTCATCTCATATATTTGCCACAGTAAATGTTTTATCATAATTTTCTGTATATAAAAGAAGAATTAGATCAAAGTAAAAGATTTTAATTTTTGAAAGATGCTTGCTATAATAACATGTAGATTTAATCTTAGGATTCGTTGAGTACTATGAATTATAATGTTTCATAATATAATGGATTATGGAAAAATAAAAAATGACAATTATATACATCAAATCTATCATTCCTTTATGGAAGATATATACGAAAATTCTTAAGAGGATTTAAATGTTTAAGATTTTTCTGCCATGTTCTAAAAAAGAAAAACAATCATAAATTGAATAACAATGAAGTTTCAAAAAAATGATTTATGGCAATATGTTTATTGATATGCAGAGGCTTGTAAGAGCTTTTAAACTGACTTTATTGTCGATTTGAGAAAGTCTGAACTTTACATTATAACATAAAGAGACATGATCAGTAATTGGGCTTTTTATTTTATTTTGTATTTTTGCTTATAATTATGTGCAAGTTATGAAGAATCATATTATTTACTTCTTATTTCTAATTTGACTATTTTAAATTTTAACACCAGGTGTGTACCAAATTCCTGCATTTAAATATAGGAATAAAAATAAGTTTAAAACATTTTATAACTATTTTAATAAATTTAATTGAAAATCAAAATATAAATATTTTTTTCTTAAATAAAATCAATTAAATTTGGATTAGTTTATTGTACCTTTTCCTACAATGATATAAGCTTTTATTTTTTTTATGAAATGCTTTATATTATCACCTCTGTTTTGTGCTAAAATTTCTTGAATTTTCTTGAACTGAAAACATTAGGAATTACTACATTGAATGCTTCAAGAAAACATGTTTCCCTAAGAAAGGGAGACTATTTGTGTTTAGGGACTTTCTAAGCCGCGAACATCCACACTATTCAGCGGGGTATCAACGACTACCCTGCTTCATTTATCCGCCGATGTATGGTGTCATTAATCAGCTACGAAAAAAGGGGAAGTAAACTTCGCTGGAAGCACCGTCTTTAACGATCAGAGAGAGAAAATCTAAATTTAATATTAAAATTAATATCACACTTATATTACGTTAGTTACATTTATCATTATCACAAATACTTTTGAAAATGTTTTAATCAAAAGAAGTTTTTTTTTTTTGAATTTCTTAAAAGTTTTCACTCAGAAACATATTAAACACATAAAAAGTCTACTAACATATATTAGAAGATATTAATTGTTGAAAGGATACTTTGTTTTCAGAATATATGAGACTTTTTGCAATTCAGTTTTAAATATATATATGTATTTTAACAGTATTATTATATTATTCTAGAAGTTTATAGATAATTTAAGTATATAAAAGCATTTCTTAGTTATAAATTTAAAGATACTAATATTTGATAAAGATATTTGATGTTTCTTTTTTATATTATCAAGTGTTGTTAAAAACTTTTTTCTTCTATTGGTATGTCTTGTGATATAGCTTTCCTACCTTTGTTGAAAATTGCTGAAAAAACTTTAAAATCATTTTAAGTGCATCACTTAATTTTTTAAAAGTATTTTAAATTATCTATTTTCTAAAACAATGGCTAAAAAGTGTTTTTTCCCTAAATGAATACACATGTATACCTCTTCTATTTGAAAAATATGTGTATTATTATTTATAATAATTAAAAGAATCCTTGTAAAATGAACAACAATTTATTTCAAAGCAAATTAAATAATGCTTCGTACATGATAGTGATATTAGCACGATTTGTTTAATTGAAAAACTTTTACTCATGTTAGCTTTTTATTCTGCCCGGCAACTTATTGGATAGAGCTTAAAGAAGTTCCGATTCTCTCTGTCTCTCTTCGACCTTTCTTAAAAAACCATCTTATTTTTTTCTCTGAAACTAAACTAAGACAAAAAAATAATAGCCTAATGATAAAGATCAGTTTTTGCACTACTATACGGTATAATTTGTTAAAAAAAAGTAATGATATTTCTATTTTTTACAATTTTTCTAAAATGAGTCAAAATCGATGCGTTTTCATGAAAATGATTTCTAAATCGTTCCGTGTGATTTTTTCGTGTTAATGAATCGATATTCTGGACTAAGAAAGTTCAGGTTTTTTTTTTAGAATAAGTCATTTAAAAAATAAAAGGCCAAAACTTTTTTTACGATTTGTCAAAAAATACTCAAATTTTGAATAAAACATTTAAAAACTTCGTCATTTTTAAATATAGTTTCACGAAAATATTTTCTCTTTTGCAGAATAGTATTATCCAAATTTTTCGCAAAAATTGAAAAAAATGGTATAAAATTACGGATTTACAAAAAAAAAAGTGTTTTTCGTTTTTAATATAGTGTTATAGTAAAAGCAAAAAGAAAAAGAATGAGTTTCAATACTTTAATTAATGTTTCTTCATCCAATGTTGTTATGATCTAACAGTGTTACCCCCCCCTCTTCCCATTCTCCTCTTGTTGCGGCTCGAGTGACATATCAATCATATGTATATAGCCTGAAGGAAAAAAATGTTCAGTACCCCTTAGCTGGACTGTTCAAAATTAACTGGCAAACGACCTTTCAACAATGATGCGTTGAATGAGATTAACAGACTGAGAAACCTCTATCTAGCGATAACTAAAAAGTGAAAAATAAATTAAAGGTAAAAAAAACCTTTTTAAAAACAAGCTTTTATTTAAATGCTCTAAAAGGAATAAAAGAAACTTTTCTTTTAAAACTTTTTTTGCTATCAACTTATAAAGTCGTTATACAATTTATGATATAAAAGCTTGTCGCGAGATTTACCTGTGTACATAAACAAGCAAATTAATTAACTTGATCTGATTGATTTTAATTTTTAAAATTTTCAGACTAAGTAAATAGGAGTACTTAAATCTCTCTCTCGCAGCACGCTTTTATATCATAAATTGTATAAAGACTTTATAAGTTTTGATAGCAAAAAAAAGTTTTAAAAGAAAAATTTATTTTATTCCTTTTAGAGCATTTAAATAAAAGCTTGTTTTTAAAAAAGTTTTTTTACCTTTAATTTTACTGATTTATATTGCTTAATGCATCAAAATATAAATACAATTAACAGATTAACGTATTAAATTACGGCAACTTGGAATATATAACTTAATAAGTTTTCTAAAACACTCATGGAATATATAGCTTAGTAAGTTTTCTAAAACACGCATAAAATACAATAAGTAATTCGGGTAGTAACTTATCAACAACAATTTTATATAAAACTGTATAAAAAATGTTAAATACACACATAAATCTTGAACTGATGTTCTAACCCTTACTAACAAAAATGAAAAATTATATACTGGTGTATAATAATTTCAAATTGAACTGGAGTTCAAAAAATCTTACAATTTCATGGATATGCAATGGAATACACAGAGAAGTAAACGATTTTTAAGTTTTCGGGTGTTTAGAGAACTAACGTTCTAAAACTCTTTCCATTGATATAGAACAGGAAATGATACAAAAAAATATACTGATATACACTCTGTCGCAAAAAAATATATGCACCCAGAAGAAATTGAGCTACATTCACGAAATTTGGTATGCATGTAGTGTATATGAAAATAAACAAATTATTAAAAATTCAGAACAAAATATCATTTTATTAAGCGGTTACAGCTTGCAAAAGGTTAAAAATCAGTAAGTAGTAAAGCCACCTCTGGTAGCTATACAAGCCGAAATTCGGCGTAGCATCGATTCAATTAGATCACTTATGACCCCCTGTGGAAGATCCTGCCATAGTCTTTGCATCTGCGCAGTTAATTCTCCTGTATCTCGGGACGGCTGCAGTTGCCTTCCCAGCGCGTCCAGACATGCTCTATTGGCGAAAGATCTGGTGACATGGCAGGCCATGGTAGGACGTCATATCCTTGAAGAAATTGTTGGGAGAGTCACGCAGTATGTGGACGAGCATTATCCTGTTGATAAATGGCACCTGGGCGACTTGATAGCATGGGTAGCACAATCGGCGTTAAAATATCATCCACGTATCTGCGAGCTGTCAAAGTGCCTTGAAGGACCACTAAAGATGATCGTGTGTCCCAAGAAATTGCTCCCCACACTGTCACAGCTTGTGAAATTGCTCTATGCCACTCGACAATAAATGCCGGATCGGACCGCTGGCCGGTGTGCCTCCAGACACGTGTGCGGTGGTCATCATCACTGAGACTGAATCGGGATTCATCACTGAAGATGACACGTCTCCAGTCTGTCACACTCCAAGTTGCCCGAGGTCGGCAAAAATCCAGTCGACACTGCCTATGATGTGGGGTCAGTGGTAAGCGTCTTAGCGGACGTCGGCTCCTCAAGCCAACTTCGGTCAGTCGTCTCCTTATGGTTTCTCTTGATGGCATTGGATGTCTGGAAGGAGGTAAGTGGCGTTGAATCGATGCTAGCGACGTTGTTGGTGCCGAAGTGGCCACTGTTCTGATTGCACGATCCTCGCGATCATTTGTGTTCCTGGGACGTCCTGACCCTCCGCGACGGTACATTCTACCTTCTGTGATCCACTGTTGCCAACACCGAGCAACTACCATATCGCTCCGACCGAGGTGGCGGCCGATACGTCTATTCGACCAACCTGCTTCTCTGAGGCCTATTATACGGCCCCTATCAAAGTCCGTCAGCTGCTCGTACTGCCGCCGGTTACGTCTTAGAGGCATCCTAAGTCTCAATATCGTCTATCAAAGTCATCAGATTCGTTTGGATAGCCGTACGGCGCTCGTACTCATGCCTTTAAACTCTCCCAGTTGCGCAACTAATATGCGCATAGCACACTTAGCCTTGTCTCATTGGCTTCGAAATTTTAATCATTTGCATATCTCTTACCAGACTACATTCTTGCCGAGTTTCGTGATTGTAGCTTGATTTCTTCTGGGTGCATATATTTTTTTGCGACAGAGTGTATAATAACTGAAATTTGAACTGGCATTCAAAATTTTATAACTGCATGGATATGCAATAAAATAATATACTGAGGAATTAATGATCTTGAAGCTTTGCTGAAATTTTAGAACTGATGTTCTAATACTTACTTTCCATTGATCTGGAACAAGGATAAAATAAAATATATACTGATGTATAATAATTCAAAATTGAACTGGCGTTCAAAAATTTTAGAACTGCATGGATATGCAGAGCAAAAAAAAAAAAAAAAAAAAACCGTACACTGTTGTATACAAAAATAAAATCAAAACTCTCTCTTAATAAAATGGATGTCAAACAATATAATTTTAGAAATTTCCCTCGTTTTACATTACAGGGAGTTGAAAGGAAAAACTGTTACCTGATTCATTTCCTCGCGGGAACTCTCTTAAGGAGTATGGAAAATATTGTAGTCGCAGCCTATTAGACAGACAGTCATTGATACTCGTGGAGCAGTTTGAGCCTATCTCCTAACCACCCAATTCTGAGTTGAATTCGTATTCTTCAGCCATCTAGAATCTTATTTTTTTGGATAAGTTCCTTGTGCCATTGCTGCCAGTACCCTGAGACAATTGTTCCTGTGCGGTGCAAAAGGAGGCAGTTGATTAGTATAATTAGACACTTTAAGGCTGTCTTCAGTAAAAGCGAGAGAGCTTGAGCTAATTGCGAAGCACATTTTCAGACCGAAGAATGCCTCAATTTCTATGGAAATTTGCAGTATTATAGCTAATACCTCTGTTAACAATACAGTGTTTTTAAAAATTTCAAATTATTCAATGAAATTTTATTTTCGTTTTAATACGTGAAGGCATAGCCCATTTAACATTACGGTATAGGAGAAAAAACGCGAAACACATTTCATAAAAGAAAAAAATGGATCAACTCGGTTAAAAATGAGATGTATGATAAAAAAATGCTACTCTCTAAAGGATAGTGAAGCCAGAATGTCATATTAATTTTTCATTTCTTTTTTATCGGAAAAAATGTTCCAAATTCGGGTCCTATTCTTTAACATTGATCGAAAACAGCCTTAATACATCCTACCTACGCGGAAACATAAATTATGTACTATAGAAATAATAAGGAAACGATCGTAATATAAAAGTATATTTATAAATATGAAAGTTAATAGAAATTTGAGTGTGTGTGTGATATAAATGTAGAATTTATTATGCTGAATATGATTTGAGAATATTTAGTAAAAGTCAATGATTTACGTAAACACGAACCATTCTGTACTAAGTATTTTAAAAGGATATGGAAAATAAAAAAACTATTAAATTTTTTTAGTTAAAGTATTAGAGGAATTTTATAATGGAAATACTTTTTCAAAATATTGTAAGCTTACGCAAATAACACTCCTTTTCTTATGAATGTATGTCAAACTGAGGTATCCAAATTTTTATTTAAAAATAGCGTTAATAAATTTACTGATAATTTTATACTTAATCGAAAAATGATTTTAAATGCAGGTTAGAATTATTATTATTTTCTTAAAAAGTATTAAAGACATGAAATAAAAAGAGCTCGATATTGTTTATTGTTTATTGTTATTGCTCTAATTACTTAATACTTTAATTTTTCATACGGTATTGAATATGAACTATAACGAACATATAGCTAGTTAACTTTTACCGTGTTTGAAGCCTTGGATTGAAGGAAATAATTAACAAAAATAATTACTTGAGTTTTGATTGTTTCTTGCAATTGGTAAATATAAGACTAATTAACTAAAGTATTTCCAAGATGCCGAGAAATACTCTCTAAATTAATCTTCTACACATGTGAAAAGATAAATATTTTCATTCAACTAATTAATTTTCCCAATTAGTGCTTAAGAGATGCTACAGAAGTAATCTTCAACTTGAGGTTAATCGAAATTAATCAACCTAATAAAAGTCGAAAGCAAATACCAGTTATATATATCACGTGCAAAAAAAATAATAAAAATAAAAATCTTGCATTACATTCAAGTATCTGTTGTTTGCTTCGCTTTGACTCTCATAAGTTTATATTCATTACCTGCTTTCAATAAAAATCGTATCGTTACATTTTTTTTTACTGTTTCTTCTCGATAGCAACTAAGAATAGCATTCAACAGAAAATTAAAATCCAAGTTTGATTTAGTTCTGAATGTATTTGCACAGATGATTTCAAAAAATGGATGTGAAGAGATCTGCAAATACAGAATCAATAAAAAACTGTGTATGTTCTAAATAAAAGACAAAAATAGTATCAGAACTTTTAGATTAATTGCTTGATTTTGATCTTTTCCATTGCATTTTCCGTGCGACTTAAGACAAGTATCACTAATCACCAATAAAACCTGTGTAACTTTTTGACTTTGCTTTGTTTCACTAAATATGATGCATGTAAAACATGAGCAATGAGATTTAACATGAAACCACCCATAAAATGAAATGCAGTAAAAATTGAGATGTACGTGCGTATTTTACCGTCGAATAATTTCGCCAAGTAAAAAGACGTTGCCAGATACTATTATCGCTGTTATTGTTTTGGGTTTTGCACGAGAATGTTTTTTCACTATTATCTACAAATCGCGGCATTTGAAGGCTATTGCTTTGAATAAATCATTCAAAAGTATAGTACGTAATAGATATAAGTAAGACTGGAAGTAACATGTAGCAATATTGTTTTTGGATTACTTTATATCTCCTTTTGAAAAGTTTTCATGTACACCATTTTAACTAACACTAAACACAATCTCAGCATTTTGCATTTCCACTGTTTCTAGATTTGAGGTTTAGACTATCACGCTAAATTCAATCGGATGTGTAAAAAAGTTCAACTATGCACTGAAAATTTAGGTTTATAGTACTATTTAGCAATCAGCCTTTTGCTTCAAAAACTTCTAAGAATATACATTTTTAATTCTATGCTCGAGCTCAAAAGATAAATATCAAATATATATATATATATATATATATATATATATATATATATATATATATATATATATATATATATATATATACTTTAAAGGAAAATTCATCGCATTGCATCTTTAAGTATAAAAGTAAGTTACAGATGTTCACTAAAAAAATGCGATAAATAGTTTGAAATTTAATTCCTAGTATGGTTAACGGCAATTAATTTTCTGGGCCGTGTACGTTCCAATTGTAATGTAATTTGGCTAAATTTTCGTTGAGGAATCGGAACATGTCCAAAGTACCTTTTTAAAGGTAGCTTACTAAAACATTATAATTACTTTTTTAGGAATCAATACTATTAGTATTTAACTAGCAATATTTAAAATGAATTATTTGATTTTTACAAAAAATCAAAATTATAAGTGAACTTATAGTAGTTTTTTTAAAAATAAAAACTTTAGCATTTAGACACAAGAAAGTAAAAATTTATATCAATAATCGTATAGTTAAAATAAACTCTATACTTTTATCTAAAGAATGTACTAAAACCTAAAAACTTGAAATCAGATCGAATAAATATTGTAAGAAATGTGACGTATTTATGAGGCTATTATTGAAATAACAGACCATAACTCAAAAAATATCCATACAGTAAAAATATTTTCATACATTTTCCAGAAAATAATACACATATCATGCTCAAATGTTTCATAGAAATACATCAGTAATATTCTGAATTATCATACTCGGCATGATAGGTTTTGTACTTTTTTTAAATGCAGACTTCCGGTAAATCCAAGACAGCCCTTTCTGGTTTTTCTAACTTTATGAAATTTACTCTGACTTTATGTAATGCAGAAACAAAACAATTAATTTTTTTAAACGACCCAAAGGATTACCAACTTAATAAATTCTTTGAAAAAAATGTCTGCTAAGATCGAAATTAGTCATTTTAACACATGCGGATAATTTAAAATAACGTATCATTCAGCGAAAATTATATTTCATGATACTATCAGCCCAATAAGATGGAATATTTATATAAATAAGCAATTACATTATAAATGATTTTCTTTAAATATAAAAATAATAAGTTTATCTAGCGTGCGTTCAAAGTATCATGTAAAAAGAGACAGAAGGGGGCGGTAAAAGCATACAGATAGAAAATATATAATATATAAATATACAATCATAGACAAAAAATTAGAGCATGAAGAAGTCGTTAGAATGAAATGAAATTTTACATACGTAATGATTACTTTGAAATAAGTAAATGATTAGAAAACCAAAGAAAAATGATCATTTATTTCAGGAAAAAAAGACAAGAGAAAGGAGGACTTAATACCCTGTTGAACCCCCTCTAGCGCGAATGCAGGATGCGATACAATCGGAAATTGAGGCATACAAGTTCTGTATGATGTCTTGAGACATTTCGTTCCATATTTACTGTAAACTTGCCTCCAGTTCGTTCAAACGCGTGGGATGCCCAACTCGTCGTCGTCTCAAATGATGACATATATGCTCGATTAGAGACAAACTAAAGAATCGGGCAAGCCAAGGAAGGGTAGTAACAGTGCGGAGACAGTCTTGTGATACTCTTGCCCTGTGAGCCCGAGCATTGTCTTGTTAAAAAATGGCTCCTGAGAGCCGTTGCATGAGTGTCAACCCTTGTGGTTGCAGGATGTCACGGACACGCCGCTGAACTGTCATGGTGCCACGGATCAATACTAGGATTGACCGTGTATTGCAGGCAATGGTACCCAATACCATCACACCAGCTGTCGAAGCGGTGTGTCGCTGTAAAGCAAATGTACGATTGAGACATTTACCACAGGATATTCACACACGAAGACAGTTGTCATCATTGTTGAGATTGAATCTAGATCCTCTCTCTCTCTCGCGCGCGCGTCGCTTAAGACGACCTGGATTCATTCACCTACAATCCAGTTTCCTGGTGCGTAACACCCGTTCAAACAGAGGCGTCGACGGGTGGGCGTCAAGGCCAACACACGTAATGGGCACCGCGATCCCAAATGTCCTTTAGCTATGCACCTTCGTATGGTTCCAGAAGACACATGGGCCCCTAATGAAGGTGCTACCTGTGCCTGGATGACGGCCGATGAATCAGTGCGCTGTACGCGCGTATTTCTTACGAGGTGGCGGTCTTCTCGATGACTGGTCTGTCGAGGGCATCCTGAGCCTGGTCTTCATGTAAATTACATCTCTCGGATCATCGAAAATTGGAAAAAGTCATCGAAAATTGGACGTCCAGATTGGACTACATCCGAGCCAGCCGTGGCAGTCCTATGCCAGAAATCATATTTAAAATGTAATGCCACAATATTATCTTTCGAATAAAAAAAATTCATGTCAATCGAATAATACATCGTTGTTTTTTGCAATTTAAAGTTCAATACCTCTAAAAAAACACCCTTTAGTATTTATTGTATGTAAAATATTAGTATGACTCAAGTGAAATAGCAAATGAAACAGTTTTGTTTTCTGCCATATGTGCGTGTGTGCGCGAAGCGTATACTAATTCTTCCCCTTTCTCATTGATCAGCGCGTTAGTAGAAAAATGTCGACTAGTGAACAGAATTTTGTTTTCCACGTTGCAAAAAGACAGGATCTGCTATTACTGTGCAACGAGCGTTCTGTATTAAGTTCGGTTGCAAACCTCCAAACGATAACATTCGTAGATGGCATTATCAGTTTTAAACAACTAGTCCTTGTAAAAGGGAAAAATACGGGACGACCAAGGCTAAGCGAAGACAGTGTTGCTCGAGTGACAGGGTCTTTCTTGCGTTGTCCAATCAGAAATAAATTCTGCGCGCTAGTCGTGAATTTGCAATGCCAGTGACGACTGTTTGGGAAGATTTACGCAAACGTTTAGAACTACGTCCTTATCATCTGCAGTTACAACGAGCTGTACAACCGACAGACTAAGGCTTACACACCAAATTCGCAAACATCATGCAAAGTTTGGAATGAACTCGTCCATCGACTTAATGAATCTGGCTCACATTGAATATTTGTAAACTTGTAGGTAACACTCTTGCAGTTACTCTTTCATTCAATGTATGAATTATACTTGTAAGTTTTGTGTAATAAAAAATATAAAGCGTTAAAACTCCGATATTCATTTAGAAACACCCGAAAATATTGCGTAGTTGATAGAGTCTAAAATGGAGGAGCACAACAGTTAATAAAAAGCAGTTTTTTTTCTGAATGAATCGTAATTTCTTTTATTCCAGATGTCTTTCATGGTTTAAATGAATTATTTTGAAACAAAAAACATTTTAACATACAAAAAATCCATAATTATCCCAAATTATAAGCCCATTCAACATTATAAATCCGTAATCACAATATTGCATGAGGAGAGTGAAAAGCACGGTTATTGCAAAGCTTTGACTGTTGTGTTATTTTCCTACATCTTTCTTATACAGTGTGGGAAGAATCTTCCGGCATTTTTCTTCAAGTAAAAATTTTAGATCTCGCTTCAACTTTCTACGTGTAACTATTTTGTCTTTAAATTGGTGATGTTTGGTGATCAAATTTGTCTTCCAGCTAGCCGTAAATGTGGCTTTTGTGAAGGAAGTTGATTAAATAGTTCAAGAGTTTTCTTTTTCTTGACCTACAAACGATCCCTTCGACAATAATAGCCTTCCGACAAATAGTCTAAAATTTCCTTGCAACGTGTAATATTATATTGTTTTGAAGAGAGATTTTCCATTTATTCGTTTAACATTTAAATACAACATACAGAAATACTTGACCAATCCAATAAATGCCTAAAAAGAATTCGTCAGATTGTCCACCTAATAAATAATCATATACATTTTGATGTATCGTAAAATCGGACAAACCGGATATGAAAATGAGAGCTTTAAAAATAAAAGAAAGATATACGCATAAGGAAAAAATTAAACTGATATATAGATAGAAATATTGTTTAAATAAAAGAAATGTTGTTCCCCTTATGAACTTAAAGGGTTGTAGTTCTAGAAGTATACTATTTTTTTTTCTGAAGCTTGTAATAATAGACTTCAAACGTAAGATACTTGAGCACGTACATGTCAGGTTTCTTCCTAAAAAAGGGGGTGCGCGTTATACGGCGAATATACCTAAAAATTAAAAATTGTAGTTTGATAGTATAGGTGTTATATATATATATATATATATATATATATATATATATATATATATATATATATATACGCCAGATGCTACGGAATTATATTGTTTACCATCATTTTTACTTATATAGGGTGTTTTTTTAGATGTAAAGAAATTTAAATTGCAATAAAACAACGATGTATTATTCGATTGACATGGATTTTTTTTATTCGAAAGATAATTTTGTTGCATTACATTTTAAATATGATCAAGCAAGGCGTAAATTCGTCGAATGGGCCCAAAACGAGATTGCCGTTGTTCCCGATTTTCATAAGCGAATTTTGTTTAGCGATGAAGAGCACTTCTGGTTGAATGGCTACGTCAACAAACAAAACTGCCGCATTTGGAGTGAAGCTAATCCACAAGTGTATGTCGAAACACCGTTACATCCAGAGAAACTGACTGTTTGGTGCGCTTTATGGGCTGGTGGAATCATTGGTCCGTACTTCTTCAAAAACGATGAAGGCCACAACGTTACAGTCAATGGTGATCGGTATAGAGCCATGATTACTAACTTTTTCATTCCTGAATTGAACAATCATGATGTCCAGGAGCTGCGGTTCCAACAAGACGGCGCAACATGTCACACCGCTCGTGCCACAATCGATTTATTGAAAGACACGTTTGGTGACCGCCAAATTTCACGTTTTGGACCTGTGAATTGGCCTCCAAGATCTTGTGATTTAACACCGCTAGACTATTTTCTGTGGGGCTATGTAAAGTCATTGGCCTATGCGGATAAGCCACAAATGCTTGACCATTTGGAAGACAACATTCGCCGTGTTATTGTTGATATACGGCTACAAATGTTGAAAAAAAGTCATTGAAAATTAGACGTCCAGATTGGACTACATCCGAGCCAGCCGTGGCAGTCATATGCCAGAAATCACATTTAAAATGTAATACCACAAGATTATCTTTCGAATAAAAAAATTCATGTCAATCGAATAATACATCGTTGTTTTATTGCAATTTAAAGTTCTATACCTCTAAAAAACACCCTTTATTTATATGCTGAAAATCTAATTTCAAATTTCTTTAGTGAAGCAAAATATAATAAAACTTAATTGGAAAGCTTTTTACAATTCTTCTTATATTTAAAAGGATGAAATGAATAGAACTTTTTAATCATTTAAAGCAATTAAAACAGTTCACAACTGCGATCAAATTGGGAGAAATTTAAGTATTTTTTTTTCCAGCTGCTGAATTCTAGAAATTCAATACCATTTTCTAAGTATGGAAATAATTCTTCAAAAAGTGGATTCAATTTCACAAACGACATTGATTGGTATTTAGTAAATAACGAATTTAATCTAAGAGCAATTTTTCTGTAACAAATTGAGTTGTAATTCCTCTAATCTCCTTCTAATTATCTATGACATTTTTTTTGGTAGCCTGTCTCTTACTTTTGACAAAACATGATTATACTCTAATGTTCATTTTAAAATAAAAAAAATAATTATGGAAGTAACAGAAAATATATGATATTTTTAATTTGAGTTATAATTTTTGATATAAAAAATTATCTTATATATCATTATAATATATTTTAAAATATAACAAAACTAATAATTGAAACTATCTCCATATGAACAAAGATTTCATGATGCTGCAATGAATTTATTACGTTCTATCGCAACAAAGCCAAAACTCAAGTTACTAAGTTGGCTACCTCACTAAGTTGGCTACCTCAATTTCGCATGCGCTGAATTGGAAACCGTGTGTTTCGTTTAATGCAATATCACAAATACGGTTACGACGTTACGACAGTACATAACTGAAAACTCTAGCAGAAAAATTGTGCAACGATTGCCTGGGCTTGAATAAATGATAATACGCAATAAATGTATTTACAGTTTTACAATTTAAGGTATATCCGACTACGTTCGGAAACGTGATTTTCAAAAGCGCATAAATGGATAATTTTTATGATATTTAGTGTCACTCAGATTAGAATATATGCATAAAATTGTTTTAAGGTCATTTTGGCAAAAAAAAATATATTTAAGTACAATAGTTCGGCAAAAAATTAATTTAGAATAATCTTTTTTCCAAATATTCTCCTTTTGTGAAAAATACTTCTACCATAATAATATTTTGCCTGTATACAGCTCAGACTTCTGTACAGAGGCTCAACTAGAATTTTTGAAATATATAACTTAGAAGTGGATTAATTCATATTTTACGACAACATAGGGGGCAATTTTAAGAAAACAACACGAATATTTATTTCAATTGGAGGTAACTCTGAAAATAATGTCAATTTTTCAAAAATTCTAGTTGAGCCTGTGTAGAGAGGTCTGAGCTATATATAGGCAAAATATTATTATTATAGAACCGTTTTTCACAAAAGGAGAACATTTGGAAAAAAGATTATTCTAAGTTAATTTTTTGCCAAAATATTATATTTAAATAATTTTTTTTTTGTCAAAATGTCCTTAAATCCAATTTTATGCATGTATTCTAATTTGAGTGACACTAAATATCATAGTCGCATACCTTAAGCAGAGGGTATGAATAGTTGAATAATTTGGACAACAGAGGTTGGTTCACCGTCCAGGAGGTAACACCTCCTCTCCTAGTACTTTTTTTTACAAAAAAAGTATTTAGAGTGCTGTATAAGCCTTTAGTATACCTTTTGAAAGCATATATAAACAGAAAAGTGTTTTTTGTTTAACTATTAAATATATATATATATATATATATATATATATATATATATATATATATATATACTTTATTTCCTTTATTTAATTTATGAAACATTGCTTCTCTAAATTAGTTATATGTGTTGTAGTGCAGGAATGAATACGCAGAATTCGATAAAAACAATTTTTAATTGTTCTAAAGTGTTCCAAGGAAAAAAAGAAATGCATTATGTGTAAGAATTCTATTTAATTTAATAACAATAGACTGAATCCTTTGGGCTTCTATGTTGATTATGGAGTTTTAACAATTGTGGTCTTTCAACAAATTTGCATTTTGTTTAAATAATTTTAATCTAATTATACAGTTGCAGTTTTAATTATAGTTAAAAGGCTGTTTCATTTAAATTTTTCCTATTTCCTGTCTTTTTTTGTGTTGTAATTTACTGCTTTTTTTATTGAAATAATGTTTGTTAAAAAAAGGCATTGTTTTTTTAACACCAAAACTCTGAAATCCTCTTGCTATATTTTTAACTTTTTTTTTATATTTATTTCATTTTTTTACTTAAACTTCCCTACAATTTTTTCTTAAGTTCATATTTTTGCATTTTTCATTTTATTGGATGTTTACTTTATGTAACCATTATATTTTTTCTCGCTATATATTGTTGTGAATGGGGAAATTATTACATTTTGCAGAAAAACTGTAACATTTACATTGAATTACATTAGATTTTCTTAAATAACATTTTTTTTCAGATTAATATATTGTCACGAATTTTATGTAATTAATGTTTGGTTACATCTTAAATTATAGTCAATAATTTACATCTGCATGTTTTATACTTTAATATTATTTACTATAGCATTTATTTTATAGCATTTTTTTATTAACGCCGTCCCTTACATTATAATGGTAATTCAATGGCAACTTGAGAATTATTTGTGATACAGCTGAAAGTTGGCATCAAATTTGGCGACAAAATTCAGTGACTTGGTGTCCCTTTTTGACGACATGGTGACTTTTCTAGCTACGACCTTATGGATGCTTCTGGAAATTACAGGACAAATCCTTAGCATTCCTATCTGTAACATAAGCGAATTTTTCGAGAAAGCGCAAGACTATGAGAAGTAGTCGCTTGTAGAAACTGAGTTATTAGTACTTTAGCTGTTGAAAAGTTCACTAGCGAGTGGTTACGTACGGATAATCTTTAATATTGATGGGAGGCTGGACGATCCCTTTTTTTCTGGTAATTTCTATGTGAGCCTCCCCCTCCTTGACCGGATGTCGTCACATTCCTTCGGAAAAGGTCTGTCAAGATCTTGGGACCCTTGTTGAGGTCGAAAATCTCATAAATCTTATAGAATGTAACTTTGCGCGATTGGGAATATTCAACTGGAGATTCAGCTTGGCTGACCGTAGTGAGTTCTGCCCGAGAATTTGCAGGTGATTCCGTTCACTATTTAATGAGACTCTCACACATTTCGGCAGACTTTTTCCCATCCAACTTCCACCCCATAACACCATGTAGAGGAAAATCAATTGCTACCTCCCATGGACACAGGTCAGCCAGGCTCTTCTTATTCTCACTTAAAGCTATATTTTCTCTTATTGTATTCTTTTTTGTAAATGTAAAATTTTAAATGTGCAACAATAAATTTTATTTTAACTTAAATTAATGTTCGTCTAATTTTTGAGTAATTATTCTAGTTAAAATTTGTTGATTTAACATTGGCCATGATGCGTTTAAGAAAATCTGAACTTGGGTTATTTAGATTGAAAATATAATTTAATGGCCTCACATCGATATTATGTGCTTGTATTTTTATACACTAATAGTTATGTCTAAGTTTTGCAGAAGGTGTGAAAACCTTCTTGGACAATGTGCGAATTGTACCCTGTATTTTTAAGTATCATTTCTTAAGGAATTCTTTTGTTCATTGGAACTGATAGCATAAAATCCATTAACCCTGATTTACGTAACAGTATTTTTACGTTACAAATATTTGCACAAGCAGGAGAGAACTGTTCGCACAAAGAAAATCATAACTCACAGTAAGACATTTTACGAAAACATTGGAAAAAATTTATTATATGCACATCATTTCTTTCTCAGGGAATGGTAATATACGTAAGAGAAGTATATAAATCAATTGAGTGGCGCAACTGCCCATAAGGGTCAAGGCTTATTGTGCCCATATCAGTAGACGTGACCATTGGACGCTGAGGAGCATGAGTAGATATCCCGATCAGGTGGTCAGTCTGAAGCGAAACCCCTAGAGCTTAATTCTCAAGCAAGATTGGTACTCATTTATCGACACACTGAAGGGATGAAAGGCAGAATCGACCTTGTCTAGCTTGAGGGTAGAACCCAAGACCTGTGGTGTGGAAGCACGATACGCTACCACTCAGCCACTGAGCCTTAATAGAAGTATATAATTTGATAAAATTTTTAGAGATTATATTAGACAGTATTTACTCTCTATTTTTTTTAATTCGCTATGACTACTTTAAAACATGAAGGAAATATTTTGATCTAATACATAACACTTTTTGCATTTTAATCTATTCAAGATGCATTTTTATTAATTTAATGAATTAAATCTTGATACGATATATAAAAAAAATAAATATATATACATGTAAAATACAACCAGGTTTAATTTTTGGAATTATAAGGCATGAATTGCTTTTTCAATAATTTTATATGAATGTTTAATATAATATGTTAATGGATAATATTACATAACAAATCTAAGTAAAGAATTAAGCACTAATTAGAAACAATTTAGATAATAATTCAATAATTTCGAGAAATTCTTACGATATATGCATCGTAGCAATATACAAATATTATATTCTGTTTATTTTGTAGAAAATATATAAATCTTTTCGCGAAAGGATAAATTACTCAACATTTATTAATATTTTAGGATATAACGCCATAATTAGTTGAGTTATTTTTATTTAGTCACTTCAAAATGTTGAAACACGAACTACAAGCGTTTCATTATAAATCCAGATTTTATGCCTAAATCAGTGCTTCTCCAACTTTCAATATTCGCAACCAATATTCAATCATAATTTTCATCGCGTTTTCCCTCCATGCAATAACAATATATTGAATTCAATAATACTATACTTTGACACTTAAGCTACAACATGAATTTAATCTCTTAAGGTTGTATATAAACGTCTCGCTCAGGCAAAGCATTAATTTTGTGGAGACGTATACATACGTCTTTCCGAAGTACGATCTTTTCTGTGCACTGCTATTCATAAAATTATTCCAACTGCTTTGGAATGTAATAATAGGACCTTGACAGTGTTTTCGAAAGATTACTTATTTCAGAGGATTTACTTATTTATTCCCCTTTTCTTCCCCTCCTACCCCCGAAAAATATCATATACACGCGTCTACATGGAAAACGATAACAATGGGAAGTGAATCGCATAACCGTTAATTGACAGTTTTGGAATTCATTATAAACTGTACAAATTATCAAGATAAGAGTTAATGCAAGCCCATGGGGTCACTGGTAATTATTATACTTGTTCTTAGCTAAATAATGTTAAATTAACTATAAAATGCATTGTATAGTACTGATACATTTATAAGTGTATTATATCAATGTGTGTATTTTATTTTTTATTGTGTCAGAATGTATTTTGTGTTTGTTTACTTTCAGTAAATTAAGAATTTCTTTACATAATCTTTTGTTTTTGACATTTAAGTATACTTACGCCCCTTCGTAGAGGTATCACGTACCCCCAGGGGGGTGCACCCCACAGTTTGAGAAACGTTGGCCTAGATGTATAAAGTATACAAGTTTAATATATAGTTCAAAGACAAACATAGCACACACACAAATCCAGTGATTAGGTTGCCCTTTATATATCATGATACATAATGTCCCTGTTCCTTACGATTTTAAATGTCCAAGAAGCACGTTTTGAAAGTGAAATGTTTGATGGCAGACCGACTTTGTGGTATAGTTGGCCAGATACTGGCCTTATACCCTCAAGTTTCCGGATTCAACCTCGGGTACGTCGGAGGATTTTCAAAACGTAACAATTACATAGTATTATGATGTGGTATGACGTTAAAGACCACTAGAGTGTCTGTTTGGTTTAAGTCTGTCTTCAGTGGATACCATTACATGTGGGTCTGGCTGGGAACGAGGCAGCTGATGAGCTGGCTGTGGTAGGGGTTGTGATCTCCTAACCCCAGTTCCTCTTTCTTGAGCTCTTCTGAAATTCATTCTCTCCACAAAGCTAGACAAAACTTGACTTGGAGAAACACTCCTGCTCACCACTGGTACGAAGATAAGAGGCATGACCTATCTCTACAGTGTAGGAGATCCAGAGCTCTTCAGACGGCCTTGGCACGCCTTAGAAGCGGTAACCTGCGTAGTATGACCTATGTGCCACGGGCAAAGTTTTCTTTACCTGTCCCTGCTCTTTTCCTGCTTCTCCTGCTCATCTTCTGGACTGCTGGGTATTTCCCTTGGACAGTTGCATGGAAATCAAGATCTGGTTTGGGATAGTCTGGTGTATGCTTTCCTGTTCCAAGGGGATTTGAAACAACTACACTTTATATTCTGATGATATATGTATTTTTGAAGTATGCTACAAGTTTTGTATAACAAAAACAACACTCCGATCTTCACTGATTTTATGTGACGAATTGTTTTCCTAAAATAATAATTTTTTTAAAAATTTAATGTTATTAACATTAAATTTCAATAAACATTTAAAAGATAAAACACAATTTGATATTATTAAAATTGCATTTTATTTCTAAAAAAAGTACAATTTCTAGTAGCGTTTGTAGGAAGAAAATAGCAATCTCGAAATAATTTCAAGGAATTCAAAAGTTACAGATCTATGCACTTTCTTGAACACATGACAAATTAGCCAAACAACCTTTAATATACATTTTCAGCTTGTTTAATGCATAATCTAAAAAGAATAAAAAAATATTGAAAAGTATAGGAACAGAAGAAATTTGCTTTAGTTACGCGTATCCATTATACATTCATGTCAAAAATTAAGGTCACAATCATGTTTTTCGTCATAATTTTAAATCGCCTATAAAACATTTTTAGAATTCGTATTTTATATATTTAAAAGAACGGGTAGTACAATATCCACCTTCAGTTTAAGAAAAGATATTTTATAGCGTTAGTTTTTGCAGAATTATACTGGATTGGACATTTTAAGTGTGTATGATATTTTTTCCAGTAGTTTTGCGAATATTGCATTAAAACAAACAAGTAAGCCTGTTAGCAGAGCGAATGACTTCTTATGATCATTTAGATGATTCCTTGAAATGGAAAGCCGTTGGCATTTTTGAAGCTGACCAGTCTCAAACGTAGATGGTTCGATCGTTACAAGTCGCCTGAAAGTTGTCTCCCGGTTTTGGAATCAGTTTCAAACAAGTGGTACTGTCACCACGAAGGTCAGTCAAGTTTGCCTTGGAGCATAAATTTCTGCACGAGATTGTTACTTTGCTTTAAGCGCGAGGTGACACAGGTGGACAACGGCTCCCCATCTTGCTCATGACCTTGCTTCTAGGCAAACATTCTACAGCTGTCTTGCAAAGACTGTCCTTTATGCACGGGTTCCAGTCTTTTGTATCCCTTTGACTGTATCCAAGAGAAAAGACAGGATATTTGTGGAGCTGAAAACATCATTCGTGGATACCACAAAAGGGGGAAGGCGTGTTATTTTCAGAGATCAGTTTAAATTCCCCAGACAAAGGGATTCTCATGGGGTGCTCATTTGGAGAGAAAGTGGAGAACTCACATTTTAACCCTCCTACAAGACAAAAATCAGCCCATTTCGTGGAAAAAGAAATCCTTGTGTGTGGTGGCATAATGTTGGGCAGTCCTACACCCCTATACGTTATCGATGCGAGTACTGTCAACTCACAAAGCTCTATGAGTGATATTCTAAAATCCTACATGAGGTCTTTCTGGGTGCTAAGGCCTCGGACTACATTTTTTTGGATGAAAATGAGCGGCCCCACAGAACTCACATTGTTGATGAATTTTATTAGGGAGGAGGTATTCACCATACGGATTGGCCCTCGAGATCTCAGGATCTAATTCCTATTGAACATATTTGGTATGGTCCAGGAAAAGTTATATCTCAGCGTATAGCCCCCTTTTAGGAGTCAAAAGTCGTACTTTAAGCAGAACTGTCTTTGTAGCTACAAATATTTACTGACACCCTCATAAACAGAATGACAGCTCGTTAACCGGTGCAATGTGGTCACAATTCAAATTAGATCTATTTTAAACGAGATAAATGCTTTATCTCTAATTCATGAATTCACTTTTTTTATGTATCCTATACTTCAATTCAAAATTTAAATCTTTTCTTATGGTTATGGTGCTATATTCTTCCTTACATTGTAATACGTCTTTATTCCAAATTCCATGTCAACACAATGAACAGTTCTTCAGTTTTCTTAGATTTTGTGTTTATGACTTTAATTTTGGACATGAGCATACATTCCTAGTACTCGAACGACTCAGTTCTAAACTAAATATCCAAGCACATATATCTCAGAGACACGGACCAATGGTTAAGTCCTGCTTTTGCAATATCTCTAAATTGATCTAAGGGTGCAAAGAAATCAATGTAAATCATTGGAAAAAAAGAGTCTTTTTTTAAGTGAATTTCTAGTAAAGAGCTAGATTCAACAAGGTACATAATTTCTCTTTTTGTAAAGAACTACGAACCCCTATCAGTGAAAAACCTGATCAATTCATTCTTCAAAATGAAAGAAAAATTATCTGGTTTTTGTAAGGATATTAACATTAAACTTATTAAATGAATAATGTCACGGGTTTTTTAGGGGTGTGTGCATAATCGAGTTCAAACAAATGTTATTTCCATAGCGGAAAATTTGTTTTATTTGAAAGTATATATATATGTCTATACATGTGTATACATATGTATGTATATATGTATATACACATATGCATATATATATATATATATAATATAATATATATGTATATATACATATGTGTATATATATGCGTATATATACATATGTGTATATATATGCATATATATACATAATCATATATATATATATAATATAATATATATATGTATATATACATATGTGTATAACATAATCATATATATATATATATATATATATATATATATAATATATATATGTATATATACATATGTGTATATATATGCATATATATACATAATCATATATATATCTTTATATATACAAATCTTATGTGAGTGTGTTTGTCACTAAAATTCTCCAAAACGGCTGGACCGATTTCGATCAAATTTTTTGTGTGGGTTCAAGTAAATTCGAGAATGGTTTAGATTTACAATTCGGTCCGATATCGCAATTAGTTAAAAAGATATTAATTAAAAACATTGAAAAAATACAACTCAACATTCACCTACATTGTTGTAACAACGCTATTGTTATATATATAAACAAGTATAAAAAAAAATTAAATCAATTCCTACTTAGATCAACCAAGAAAAAATTATTTCAGCTACTTTTTATTAAATAGTTGCAATTAACATAAATATGTATATACATACGACAGAGTCACAACATTAAGTGATAATTAATTTTTATAAATTATCATTAAAGTATCGTATGATCATCCAAAACAATCGTGTATATAAAATTTCCTTTAAACTGAATGCTTTAACACGTGAGAAAAAAACATTTTCAAATTTAGACATCAGGCGCCAAAAGGGTCGCTAAGTCGCCAACGTGGCTGCATTTGTAATTTTTTTAATAATTAGTTTTAATCAATTAATTTTTATTAATTATAATTAAAATTTATTGTATTGTCATCCAAAATAATCATGTACATTACATTTTAGCTCAGTTGAGCGCTTTAAAATTTATTTTAGTAATGATTGAAAATTCCACCAAGATAAATAAATCAATAAACAAACAAACAAATAAAATATGTATAGAGATCATGAGCTAATAGTAGGAATTGAAAAATACGTAAGTTGGCGTCGAAAATTGATTTTCAGCCAAACTGGCCAAACCCGGTCTTTATTGTTACGAAAATTCAGACGATTCACGCTTATTATAGTTTTTAATTAATATCTTTTCAATTAGAATAGGAATGGCGTTAGAATAAATTAAGTTTATGTACAATTTAATACATATACCTGTTATAAAATAGTTTGAGTCTCAACTTTTTCACCTTTATTTAAAACAAGTTAAGTTTTTATTCACATAATCTTTACATTTAACTTCGCTCATAGTATACCATACTCACACGATAGCGATTGATTGAATTGTGATAACCGTACATGTAATGACGTTAGACATTGTAATAACTTTTTACTCAAAACGGTCCAGATTGTTAAAGCTTATTCATAAAAATTTTGAATTTTTGAATTTAAGATGTGTGTACAGGAAAACGTCTGTCGCGTCCTCTAGTAATATATATATATATATATATATATATATATATATATATATATATATATATATATATATATATATATATATATATATACACATGTCCATAAATTAAGGATAATTCAGAATCACACAGAAATTGAACTCTAAAATAAAAATTTCGCTTGTAGAATTATCACAGACGTCTTAAAGAAGAATATGCAAATTACAGGAAACCACCAGATGGCGCGGATAGTACGTCATAAGGATGAGAGTGTAAGAGAGGGGTATATAAGGAATGGTGGCAAATAAGTAAAATTGTTCACAAGCGCATTAAAAGCCTTTCAGTTCAAAAATCGCATAGTTATGGCACAAAGGAAGCATTTGGATGATTTTTTACGTGGTAGAATTATTGGACGACTGGAATGTGGACGTACCCAGCTGGAAGTATCCGAGGAACTTGGAATCGCCCAGAGAGTGTCATCTCCAGTCTTTGTCATCGATTCCAAGATGATGATAATGTGAGTAGATGTTAGAGCACACAGGTCGCCTCCGAGTTACAACGCCGAATGAGGACTGGTATTTGACAGTTACTACCAAAAGAAACAGACAGAGCACAGCATCAGACCTGTCTAGTCAGCTCTCTTCATTTACCGGTACGACAGTTTCAAGGCAGGCAGACGGTGTACAGACGCTTAGGGCACATTGGTCTATATGCTCATAGGCCTGTCAGATGTGTTCCACATACCACAACTCACTGTAGCCTGCGATTAACCTGGAGTAGAGAGTATGCATTGGGGACACCACAACAGTGATCTTGTGTGATGTTTTGCGACTAGTCCAGGTTTAGTTTGCAGTCTGATTCTCGCCGGACTTTAATATGGAGAGCGCCAGGTACCCGTTACCACCAAGAGCATACCATTGAACGATACCGTTATGGTGGTGCAGGATGGCTCGTTTTGGGGAGGAAATATTCTTGGTTCCAGAACTGACCTGTATGTTCAGAGTTTAACGATGACAGACCACACCTAATGGGATGTCATTCTGGAACAACATGTACGTTTGTTTCAGGGCGCCATGGGTGCTGAATTTCTGTTTATAGATGACAACTCCCGTCCTCACAGTGCAAACATTGTAGACTAATGCCTTTAATCGGAGGATATCACCGTATGGATTGACCAGCATACTCACCGGACTTGTAATCCAATAGAGCATGTGTGAGATATGCTTGGCCGACGAATTGAAGCCCATCAACCCCGTCCCACCTGTCTACCGGAACTTCGGAAGGCATTGCTTGATGAGTGGTGTAATATTCCCCAAGATCAGATTGATAATTTGATACTCAGCTAGCCTTGGCGTTGTAAGGCTTATATTGCATCGTCCGGGAGACATACTCCATATTAACCATCGTACTAACCATGTTATACTGTTTTTTGTAAATAGGTTCTTTTTTGAAATTTACGCAGGGAAATTTACGCCATTTTTATTAATTATGTCAAACATATAGCATCTGTTAAGTTCTTTACCTTTTGTTTAATAAATAGACTTTACAAATAAGTGAAATTTCTTTTTCTTCTGTCACTTTCTTTGCTTGAACTTCATTATCCTTTATTTATGTACATGAGTGTATATGCATTTATATATATATACATATATATATTATATAATATATATATATATATATATATATATATATATATATATTATTATTATTATTATTATTAGGACAAGAACCCCTGCTATAGATAAAACACAAAAAATTGGAATGTAATTAAACTTTATAGAACATTAAAAAAAAAGTTATATTGATCATAAAATTATCCTTTACTGAAATTCAGCGTATTAGTATATTTTATAAAATGCAAGGGAAAACTAAAATGTATCATTCATATATATATATTTAAAAAAATTTTCTACTTAGAATTAATTATTACCTCTAAAAACAAAATATCTCATGAAATACAGAATCGATTATATCTGCCAAATAAGGCTTTTTATAAACTGATGAGGTTTTTAAAATCTAAATTTATTTTAGGAAACACAAAATGTTTAATTTACAATGTTCTTGTTAGACAAGTTCTGACATAAACATCTGAGACTTGGACAACAACAAAACTGGAAGAAAATCGAATGCATCTGTTGTGATAAAAATATTTTGAAGTATACTTGGAGGTGTAAACTAAAACAGTAGCTTGAGAAGAAGTTACAATTGTTAATTATATAGAATTTATAAACCACTTTATATGATACCATTAAATATATTAAACTAAATAGGATAAATTGTATGGCCCATATAATTCGATATCACATGATAATGTTGTCAAAAAGATACTGTAGTTCATAGTCACTGGGATTCAGAAGCGTGGAAAATGAAGACTGAGATGCACAGACTCAGTGGGACCAGACTTTTGGACTATAAATGCGAAAACTTGGAGAACAAAAGTAAACAAGAGGTCACATTATAGAGGAATCTTCAAAGGAAGACACTGGCCCACGAGGGGCTGTCTTGCCAGATATTATGAAGAATAATAATAATATGATGATGATGATGATACATATATGGTTATTGTTGTAGGAAACATAAGAAATCGTTCAGAAAATGTGATTTTGAAAAATTGATAGGTGAGTGTTTGATAATTTACGCTATTCATTTGTGAATATAATGGGTTCTTAATTTGAACATTCGGATTATAGATATTTTTTCTTCCTATACGACTATTTTAAAAGATGGGCGCATCATCTTTAGTGTACAATGGTTCACTTATATTATACACTTAATTGTTTTAGATTTTTAACATTTTAATGTTATAATATCTTTCAGAATGTGATGGCGAATAGTTTAATTTTTTAAGTATTAACTTTTTAAGTTTTTTAATTTTTAATTTTTGAGAATTGTATATTTCCAGATTATAACTTACCAAGTTGCAATAGGGGGATGGTTGGCGCAATCAAGCTAGTTTAATCCCACTTATCGGACCCAAGTCCGAAGTTGCACTGGGATATTTTATAAATTTTTATTTTATAAATTTCTAATTTTGTTTGAAAACGTTGAAATTTTATTTTCTATATTCGCCATTGATATTTTGAAATAGGAAAATGAAATATTCGCCATTGATATTAAATTTATTCGCCATATATTATTGATATACATTTTGAAATATTCGCCATTGATATTTAAATAATATTATAAGATTGAGATAATTCAATTTTTTAATTGATAGTGAAATTGTGGCTGATTTATATATATATATATATATATATATATATATATATATATATATATATATATATATATATATATATATATATATATATATATATATATATATATATATATATATGTATATGTATATATATATATATATGTGTGTGTGTGTGTGTGTATTTAAAAATTTCTCGCTAATTTTCTTCAAACTTTGCATAATAATTAAATTAAAAGTCATATACTTCTAATTGACATCATTTTGTATAAAGATAAGAATTTTCTGGAAATGTTAGGCATTTTGGTAATCAACATGTAAATCATTTGTGATTTTTTCCGTATATATATATATATAGTTGTTTTGGTTAAGTGTATATGTTCCGTGTTTATTAATATATTCTACATAAATTGTTAAGCGTAGATACATCAACCATCGAGTTTTCTTATCCATTTTGGCATAACTATAATACAGAAATCTAAATTTAAACACACACACACACATTTCTTTACAATCTTCTACACTGTTTCTCGCGTAATTGAAGTCTATTTTTTTTCTTTATTTTATGCTAATATACTTGAACATAGACACATTAAATAGTAGTTAAAGCAGAAAAAGTTCGAAGAAAAAATAAAGTTGGTGAACTTCTTTATTGCATAAAAAGTGTAATGGTTTATTTTTTTCAGTTTGCATCTAACTCTGTTCAGAAATTCATAGTACATATTTTTTTATGAAAATATGACATATTTTTTGGGGCATTATAAGTAAATAAATATAGAATTAATAAGTTAATTATTAATTGTTGTTTATGCTGATACTTAATATAATATTTATACATTCATGTTTAAATGGAACTTGAAATTCTCAAAAAAATGTGTTGCAAACAAAATATCTTTTGAAATTCTCAGACGAATATTTCGCACAGCTCATAAACATGTTTCATAACACTTGAAATATATTAAAATATTTATGTTTCCAATGTTTTAAAAACATTAATCATATTAACTGTATAAAATGACCATTTTTAAAGTGATGTGTTATATTGCTATAACCATATGTTACGGTGATTTTATGTGTGTACCGTACATTTCTTAGAAGCATAATATTATTATACTACTGTCTAGACTTTGCGCTTTTGAATTCTCGTTTACAAATCATTGTACTAAATTATCGTTAATAGTTTCCCTCTTTCAGAGTCTGATTCATTTCTATCAATTATAACAGTAAGACAAAATAGTTGCTGAGGATGTGATCAGTTCTATAATATTCCAATACCGCAAATTTTACTGTAATGTTAAGAATCTCTGTTTTATACATAATTAGGAGTGGGGCCTCACACAATAGTCATTTTCTAGCTGTTTCGTTATGAAATTTTCGCTCCATAGTTGTGAAGATTCTTGTTCTTGATGCGACTAAATGATCTTTTAATGAGATGAGGTACATTAATCTTTCTACTCATTCAGCTCTAAAGAATTTAGAAAAATGTTCTCCACAAATGTAAACCGTTTGAAAATTCATTCTCGAGGCATAATCTTCAGAATGAAAATGATCCGAAAGTCTTTTGTCTACACAGAAAGCAGCATTGTTTTCAGATTTCCCTCTTTCCATGCCTCTAAACACCCGACACCTAAAAGAATCAGGTAAACGACCTATTTCCGGTATTAAAATCTCTACTGGTTATTTTCAAGGAAATTTCCTACAGCTATTGAAGATGAGCAATCATGTACTTCATAATAGCATGGAGTTGCTAACTTGGAGTTTTGCACATTTTCTCCCATTTTTGTATAAATGTCCATTTTTTGAAAACAATTCTAATGTCTATCATTTTTGCAATATGTCCTCTTAAAGTTTATTATTATTGTTCATCGGAATTAGTCATTTTAGTGTTACTTCAATTTTTTCAATTCCTACTATTAGCTCTCACTCTCTATATATTTATTTATCTTAGTAGAACTTACAATCATTAATAAAATACATTTTAAAGTGCTCAGTTGAGCTGAAATTTTACATGCATGATTATTTTAGATGACAATACAATAGTTTACTTTTAATTAATAACAATTAATTGATTAAAACTAATTATTCAAAGAATTACAAATACAGCAACGTTGTTGTCACTTTTGACGACTTAGCGACCATTTTGGCGACTTGTGCCAAAACTTGAAAATGTTTTTTTCTCACGTTTTAAAGCATTCAATTGAACTGAAATTTTATATACACGATTGTTTTTGATGACAATATAATACTTTAATGATAATTAATAAGAATTAATTACCACTTAATGTTGTGTTCTGTCATATATATATATATATATATATATTTATATTAGTTGCAACTTTTTAATAAAAAGTAGCTAAAATAAAATTTTCTTTGTTGATCGATAAGTAAGAATTGACTTTAAAATTTCTTTTTATATTACTTGTTAATGAATATTTCAGAAAAGTAGGATGTACCTTAAGTTTGGAGTCCAGTAAATTTTGGTATAATAATTATTGGAGTTTTCTTAAATTTTTAGGTATAAAATATATTAAGTATACATAATGTATTTTATACCTAAAAGTTATTTGGCTGGTTTAAAATTTTTTAATACTCTTGGATAAAATGCACAAAACAATACTGACCATATGTCTTTAAATATATGTTTCAAATCATTTTTGACATTTTCCATAAATTCAAATTATAATTTACTTGTTCTTATGTGACGTCTTGCATAAATATATGGAATGAAGTACAAATTATGTTCCTAAAAGAAGTTGCTTTTGACTTTAATTCACAATAGTTACAATTTTTTAATAAGAATACCAGTAAATATATTTTTTTCTCATGCATTACTAAGCATATTTAGATTCTTTGGTGTTTTTATTTTATTTAAGTCGAGGCATTTCCTCCAAAACAAAACATGTAATTTTACGATTCAAATTAGTTGACAAAAACAAATAAATGAATATTTACGTACAACGAAGAAAAGCCACTTAATGATATCTCCTGAACTATGAAACCTACAAACTTGAAATTTGGTAGGCACGCTCCTTTCACCAGCTAGATATTGTCTACAAAAGATGTTTTCGAAAATCGACTCCCAAAGTTGTTACTGGAGCTTAAGGTATCCGACTACTTGCGGCAACTTTTTTTTAAAAATAATGTATATATGGAGATTTTTTTGTGGTTTTTAGATTTATTTAGTACATTTTAAGAAAAGAAGAGTAAAATTAAGAATTAAAAAATAAATTTTTACTACTAAAATGGGGAAAAAAATGAATAAAAATTGACAAAATATTACATAAACGGGGCCCGCTCTGTACAAATAGTAAATGAACAAATTCTCAATTTTTCTATTTTGATGTATTACTTTGCTGTTCCTTTTTAAAATGACCTTCAGGATAAGAGATATTTAAATTTTTACAAAAACTAGAGAACTTTATTATAGCTGTTATATGAAATTGCTTAAAAAAACAGTATTTGTATTCACATAAAGAACTGTAAATTTTGGAATAAAACAGTGATTGATAAATCTGAAGGTTAAAACACTTCTGCTGTTATACAGAATATACACACAAAATTTCAGCAAATTATTTTTAAATTTTTCTGAGTAATCGCTGTCCCCGTTTGAGTTTTTCGGAAAAAACACATTTCGAGTAAAACGCATTTTAAAGTTTGACATCGTATTTAAAGTTAGGGCATCTGCTTTTACTAAAACACCTGTGGTTTTTGTTCTAGTCAATGGAAAATAAAAACATTTGTATTTTTATGAAGCTCATGAGATGACCTATAAAATAAAATCATAAAAAAAAATTGTACATTTTTTTAAAAAATCATGATTTTAGGGTAGTCCTTTAGAGGTGTTACAGGTAAATATTCCAATTTTTGAACTATTAGACCTGCAAACTAGAAATTTGGTAGCTACGTTCTTTACTTTGAGTTTAGGTCCGCTACAAAAGATGTTTTCGAAAATCCACTTCCAAAAGTTGTTATTCGAGCTTAAAGGACGTTACAGGTAAATATTCCAGTTTTTGTACTATTAGACCTACAAACTAGAAATCTGGTAGGTGCGTTATTTTCATCAAGTAGAGGTCCGCTACAAAAAGGGTTTTGCGAAAATTGAAGACTAAGGGGCATTATATATAGATAAATATTCCTGTTTTTGAACTATAATACCTACATACTTCAAATTTGGTGCACGAAAAAGAGTTTTGTGAAAAGTGTCCCGAAAAGGGAGTTGCGGGAACTTAAGGAGCATTATACATAAATTTTATAATTTTTGAACAACTACAACTACACGGTTTTAAGAAAATCGACCTTCAAAAAGAGTGGCGAAGGCTTACGGAGGGGCGTTATAGATAAAAAATTCTGTTTTTGAACTTTTTGATTGACGTACTTGAAATTTGGTAAGCATGTTTCTTTTGAAGAATAGAGATCCTATAAGAACGGGTCTTACACAAATCTACATCTACAGTGGGGAATTACTGGGACGTATAGATAAATCAGTTCCCGTTTCCGAATTAGTAGACCTATCTTAATGAAATTTTGGTATGCATGTTTCTTTTGCTGAATCGAAATTTGCTCAGAATGAGTCTTACGCAAACCGACTCTCTAAGGTAGTTACAGGTCTTATTGATAAAAAGGTTTTCTTTTTTTTAACTATTAGATTAGACTTTAAATTTTGCAAGTATTTTTACTTTGTTGTGTAGAAATCCACTAAAAATGGGTTATGCGGATATCTACTTTGGAGGAGGAGGTTATGGGAGTAAAAAATATAATTCTACTTCAATCTTATAAATTCAAGTTTTGTCCTTTTTATACCAAGAAGAGAAAGTTTGAAGGATGTTTTTCAATACATTCGAACATGAAAATAGTATATGGTCGTACAACATCACTAAATGCCCAGAGAAGCGGGCGTGTAACTACTAGTAAAAATATAATTGGTAATAGCTTTGAAATTTTTACCAGAGTTAAAATAATCAAAATTTTCTAAGTTACCCGAGAGTTGTTTTAAGAGAAATTTTATTTTAATCTGATTATAGAGCAATTCCCTTTACTCGTAGTACTTAAAAATATGTATTATATTGGCTTTTTAAAATATTTCAGTTAATAGCTGTTATACCCATTCTTCGCGCGAGTGAATTGAAAAATTAAACAATACAGATTGAAGAATAAATAAGTTTTTAATGAGTTAATATTACGTAAATTGCAAATTAAACAAACAAACAAAAAAGCTTTTTGCATATTTCAGCTGAGTAAAAAAAAAAACCTGTTTGTTAAATTTTAAATCTGTATAATAGCTGATGAAAAGGATTTTTTTATCTACAACTCCCCATTGAAAACACCTTCCTAAGCTGATCTCTGCTCAACAAAAGTAATACAATGTTACAAATTTTGTTTAATCCACGCTTAAAACAGTATAAATAATGTATACCTGGAAGTGTAATACGTTAATATTACTTTTTGTTGCATTTATTTTATGTTAAAATTGTAATCAGCCTCACACTCCGCCTGTTCAAGCTTTCACAGTTCTTAGCGCCTGGCGTAGACAAAACAAAACACAAAGTTTTGCTTCACACATAAAATATAGGTATATGCTGTCGCGGGCTTTTTTGAAGAAGGCAGAATCTTTCATACTTACTTGGCAATTATCATTATAATTTAGACATTAACACAATATTACTATAAATTTTTACCTATGAGTTATTCTGATGTATAAGCTATATTATTGTTAAGTTTCATTAAAATCCATTCAGTTGTTTTTGCGTGAAAGAGTACTAAACATCTCTCCACACAACTTTCACGTTTATAATATTAGTAAGACTTTGTAGACTAGCGCTTTCTGCTTTTTATGGCGTTTCATTTAATGGCATCTGAATTTGAATATATTTCGGTCTCCAAGTTTTTTTCTTTTACAGTTATTTTCATCAACAGTTATTTTTTTAAAGGAATTTACTTTCAAGTTTCCTTATAAGTTTTCCGATATGTATTGCAACTCAGATCGTGGATTTTGATTATTTTACGTAATCAGTCTCAAAGAGCAAGAGATTTCTGCAGGAGCAATGGAAATTTATTGCATAAAAACATTCTTTAAAATACAAGATACATCACTAGAATTCGCTTAATAAATCCCAGAAGGTTTTAACACTTTCTACAGCGCTCATGCACTATCAGTGTCTAAAATACAAATACGCAAAGTTTAAGATCATTCGCATGCACTCGCTCGATAGTAGTAACTAATCGTTAAAAAACCCATCATAACTCAGTTTCGTTCATATTATTATAACCTTCTATTTTTGCCTACTCCTATTATTGGCTATTTATTTGTCCTATTTATTGCCTGAACATATCTTTCTCGAAAGATCAGTTTGCGTCATGGATCGTGATATTAATAAATACCTCAGGTAACTTCCAGAAGCATCCATATGGTCACGAACTCACCAAAAATGGTGCCAACTTGCCTCTATCACCAAGTTTTTATTTGCTTCTTACGTTGCAATGTAAAGAGTGGCATTGCTTGCGGATATTACAAATTTAGCATAAAAAAATACAAAAAAAAGTTGTATTTATTTTAAATTATATGTTAATATTATGTGTATTAAACTTCCACATATGAACTACGTATTTAGGCTATTTTTAGCATTCATTACCAAAAAAATTCGTAATAGTATTGTTTTTCTAAATTAGTTGGCTTATTTCGACAAGAATCATTTTCAATCAATAATTTTTTCATTGCAATAATTTCTTTGTTTTTCTTTTTCGTTTGGAAATGTGTTTCGTTCGACATTAGAATACAAATTAATTTTTCTTAGAAAAGAAATTTTGGTGATTTTTTCAAGAACACACTTTTTATCTCTGCTATAACTAGTATAAGATTAAAATTTTCTTGGATGCATATGAGATGCTCATTAAAAGTTTTCTAAACTATTTGCTAATAAAAAATATTAAAAAAATTAGGAAGACCCTTGAGATTTAACCAGTCTATTTTTAAGATAAACACATGCAGTTTGATATTAGGTTGTTATTTTTATTATATTATACTCCATAGTATAAACAGAAATAGATTTTTTTGTAAAAAAATATTTGAGTCAATAAACTGAGTGCAGTATATAAATATTTTAGTGTGTTTTAAAGTTTTTATAACATATGGAACTTGTTTTTCACTAAAGTAAGTAAACATTTCGATGTATTTGTTTAAATGTTATTAAATTATTTTTACAGTGGCAATTTTAATTGTAATTTAAAGGCTTTTTTATTTTAATTTTTCCTATGATATTTCCTTTTTTGCCTACTATTTTACTGCATTTATTATAATAATGATATTTGTTAAAAAGGAGTATCATTTTTCTTATTAATTTAAAAAAAAATGAAATTCCATTGGTATATTTTTATCTTTATTTTCTCTTTTTCTATTTAATCTTTCCCACATTTTTCTGTTCTGAAAGCATTTTTACATTTCTTATTTTGAGTACTAATTTACTGTACTTATTATTGTAAAGATGTTTGTTAAAATGATTATAATTTTTTTATTTACTCCAAAACTTGAAGCACTTAAAATTTAACTCCTCTTTTGTAAATTTTTTATTCTGTATTTTGATCCTTGTTATTTTTTTTTACATAAACCTTCCTACGTTTTTATCCTTTGTACTTGTTTTCAATTTTCTCATTGTGTGTCTTATTGGATGTGTATTTTATGTAAATATTACAGTTATTTGTTTACTTTTCTCATTGTTTATGCTGTTGTTAAGGAGGAAAGTATTATTTTCCGAACAAAAAAATATCATCTATATTGAGTTAGATAAGGGTTTCCTGAATGACATTACTTTCTAAGATTAATACATTGTTACAATTTTTATGTAACTAATATTTAATTTAATTTTAAAATAGCATAAACAATTGATACATGAATGTTAATTGCGTTAATATTAACTTCTGTTGTATTTATTTTATGATAAAAATTGTAATATTCGTAAGTAACGCCGTCTGTTTCATTTTAATGTTGATTCAATGAATACTTGGTGAAATATTGGCGATACAGACAATGAGGCATAATTTTTAACAACCCAATTTAGCGACTAGATCACCATGTTCTTGACTTGGCGAATAAAGGAATGCTTCTGGAAATTACTGGAGAAATCTATAACATCATCATCGATGATGTAAGTGGATTTTTCGAGAAAGCGTTAGAAGGTAGATGCGCAGACTATAAATAGCAGTCTCTTGAAGAAACTGTATTACTTCAGCTATTAAAGAGTTCACTAGCGAGTGGTCACTTGTTTGTGCGAATTATCTTTGATATAATGCACTTGTATTTTTAGACACTGTTAGTAGATTCTGAGCGCTGTAGAAGGTACGAAAACATTCTGGGACATTGTGCAAATTTTCTAGATGTCTTCAGTTCTTTTAAGGATTATTTTTCGACAACAAATTAAATCGTTCTTAAGGAACTCTTTTGTTCTTTAGATTTGATATCATAAAATCCATGAACCCCGATCTACTTAACAGTATAATTTCGTTGCAAATATTTGCACTTGCAGGAGACAGATGTTCGTGCAAAGGAAATCACACGTGCACATTTGTCTGCGTCCTACAGTAAGACATTTTATGAACACATTGGAATGAAATTTTTGTACACACACACACACACGAAATATATTTTTATATGTAAAATAAACATGCATAATTTGATAGTATCTTCAGAGGATTTTAGGCAGCAATTGCTCTGTATTTCCAATTTGCTCTGATAAATTTAAATTATGAAGAATATCGTTTCATCTAATGTTTGACAGTTCCGCAATTAAAACAATTCGTTGCATTTTAAATAACTCAAGATATCCGACTACTTTCGGAACCGTGATTTAGCAAAAGCGTATAAATGAATAATATTTATGATATTTAGTGTCACTTAGATTAGAAAATATATATAAAATTGTTTTAAGAATAGTATTACAATAAAATATTATTTAAGTACAATATTTTGACAAAAAATGAACATAGAATGACCAATTTTCAAAAAATTCTGTTTTTGTGAGAAATGCTTCTATTACAATAATATTTCGTCTGTCTATAGCTCTAAACTCTGTACAGAGGTTCAACTAGAATAATTGAAATATATAAATCAGAAGTGAGTTGATCCATGTTTTACGGCAAAAGAGGGGAGAAATTTTAAGAACAAAACGCCGATAATTCTTTCAAATTGTTTTAACTCTGAAAATAATGTGAATTTTTCAAAATTCATAGTTGAGCCTCTGTAGAGAGGTCTGCGCTATATGCAGGCAAAATATTATTATAATAGAAGCATTTTTCACAAAAGGAAAACATTTTGAATAAAGTTATTCTAAGTTAATTTTTTGTCCAAATATTGCATTTAAATAATTTTTTTGTCAAAATGTCCAAAAAACAATTTTATAGATGTATTCTAATCTAATAGACACTAAATATCATGAACGTTATCCATTTATGCACCTTTTTAAAATCACGGTTACGAACGTATTCGGATACCTTAATGAATTAAACCTTGATACAAAATATAAAACATTAAATAGAAATAAATAAAAATTAAAATATAATTGTTTTATTTTTAGGATATATAAGGCATGAATAATTATTGTATAAGTGTAGATTAATGTATTTCAGCAATAAGGTAATCGATAACTGCATAAAAAATAAATCTAAGCAAATACTTAACGATTTAACACTTGGTGAAAAGTTGTGCTATTTATTCCCCAGTGCCACCGTTTTTCATATTGAAGCGCGTACATGGGGAGGGGGGAAGAAAAGGCAGAAATAAGGAAATTTTCACTGAAGCAAGTAAATCCTTCGCAAACTCTGTCAAGATTACTTTAGTGTATTCCAAAGATTTCGGATCTGTATTTTGGCCGCGGTAGCTTGGTGATCAAGGTAACGGACTCGTGGCTGGCATGTCATGCGCTAGAGCCTGATACTACTAAAGGCCCGCCATTCAGGGCAGCAATGCACCTTAAATCTATCGGCAGCTCAAATGTCCTTCCGTTGGTGTGGTAGTTTGGATATCCAGGGTTATGAGCTCAGGTGTCGTCTTCGTCACTTGACCAGGTTCAAAATTATGAGGTTCGTCACTAAAATTCCTTCAGTAACTGAGCTGAGCGAAGGTTATATTCACACATGGAACCATTTTATTGATAGCAGTACAAAGAAAAGAATTGTATTACGGAAGGACGGTGATTTCTGTCTGGGGGCTAACGCACCAGTTGAGGAAAACGAATATATATGCCAGTGGCACTTAACGGTTCAAGAACCCTAGTTATAGTTAATTTAGAAGATAATCAGATGAGATTTCGAGAAATTCCTACAATATATTAATTTTAGTAATATACAGTATTATATTCTGAATATATTCTGCAAAACATACACCTGACTTAGATTTTGAGTTAGTTATTATTTAATCACTTTAAAAAAGCGGAAGCATTTATTACACGCATTTCATTATAAATCCAGATTCTATGTCTAGACAGAAAAATACATAAATCATACATTCCTAATATATGGTTCAAACACAGAGAATGGATATAAATAGAGGGATAATGCCTATATATGTATATATATACGTTTATATACCTTGACATAGTTCAAATTTGTTCATAATTTTAAATGTCAAAGATGTACGTTTTTGAAAGTGAAATAGGAGGATGAGTCGTAAAATAATTTTGCCCTGTTGACTGTGGTCAGAGTTGTGTATGAAAGTCAAAGCATATATCGAGACATTAAGAGGATGGTGGACTTTAACAATGTCAAATTTAGTTCAAAATTTTGCGATTGCGATTTTGTATACTAATACTAGTTCTTATATTTCATATAGTAATTCTGTCAAATGATTTTATTATTTTGATTAATAATTACTTAATTACTGTTTTATTTTACTCAAATAAATGTTTAAAAGGCACTTTTCTTAGTTCATCAATTTTCCCTTTTCATTGTTATGTAAAATGCTCCTTGCGTTTTAAATTACGTCTCATCACTTTTAAATTTCCCCAACTTATGAAAAATGCTATAACTCACAAATTCGTGCCTTAATTTTTTAAAATATTTAACAGGTCTTATTTTGTGTTGTTTTGAATACCTTGAACATGTGATAATTGGTGAAATATTTCATATAGTATACAAAATTTCTCTTTTTTCACTAAATTTAATTCTGAATTTAAAATCCTTGCACAGATATATTTTGTTGTAGTTCATCTATGCATAAAATAAAAATTATATACATATCTTAAAAACTAATGCGCAAGAAGCATTTTTAAAAATAGCTTAAAAAATTAAATTTTCTTAAAAAGATCAGTTTATTATAGTTTTATAAAAAAATATATATAATTAAATTCTGACACACATATCATAATCATTTACTATACGAATTCCATTTTAAGCTAATTAAGCTAAAAATTTCAGAAATTAGTTTTAATGGTCCACCGTCCTGTTAAAGATAAGACATAACTTTATTTTTCCACATAAGTACCAAGTACATTGAGGCACACTTGTCATACCGCTTGATATGCTTCAAAATCCTTGCAAGGAAACTCAGGGCTTTGCATACGGAAGAAGCGTTTACTTTTCCGTGGACTTTTTGGGGATTGAAATCGTCAATGCTACGTGTTACTGTGACACCCTGCCGAAATTGAAAGAGGCGATTCTGAAAAAGTGACATGGGCTTCTCAAATCTGGCGTTCTGCTGTTGGATGACATTGCGAGATCACACTCCGTGACTCAACGCAAAATCACATTGCAATTGTTGGTTAGGAGCATCTACCCCATCCACCATACAATCCTGATCTTGTACCACGTAACTTTAATCTATTTTCGGCTTTAAAGAAGAATCTCACCTGAAGGCGCTTTGGAAGCAATGCTGAAGTCAAACAAGCCATTAAACGTTTCTTCCGTATGCAAAGCCCTGAGTTTTCCCCGGAGGGTTTTTGAAGATTATAGAGCGATATGACAAGTATCTTAATGCACTTGGTACTTATGTGGAAAAATAAAATTCTGTCTTATGTTTAATGTCTCGTTCTATCTTTTGACTTTCATACACAACTCTGACCACAGTAGACAGGGGAAACTTATTTTCCAACTCTCCCTTGTATTTGTTGACAGAGCATTTGAGACATTGCATTTGATCATATGCCTATAAACAGAAAAATAAATTTCTCGTCACGTAAAAGGTACACTATGATAAACTGATACAGATGCATTAAAAGTTTAGTAATTTAATTTGCTCTTCTAATGTGTGTGTTCTACTTCTTTTATTCTGAAATCACAGTTTTCTGTAACAAATTTAAGATTAATACAAAATATCATGCATTTTAGAAAGTACTGCGTTTTTTAATAATCAAACTTGACTATTTAGTGTATAAGAAATTACATCAAAATACAAGTGTTGATTGCTTGACAGAATATTAACATCGCCCTCAAAAGCAAAATAGGTCCTTTTGATGTTGATACTCGGAATTTTGAGTCACTGTCAAGTGAAGAAAAGAGTAACCCATTTCTTCAAACTTTCACACATCACCAACATGAGGACTTAGTACCTTGAGAAACTAACTTTGTATCCTTTCCTCTTTACAGCACATCTTTAGTGGAACCATGACTCATACCTATGACTCGGTAGTAAAGAAAAGATAAATGAATATATTTCTTCTCTCTATATATAAAAAGGTTTTTTCGCGATGCTGTAATAAATTTATTTATACACAAGATACAGGAAGAAAAATTAGTCGTAAAAAATTGAATTTAACTGAATAGCGCCAAGAATGATTTGCCTAGGAATCCCTCTATCTCCAGCGTTTTCTCGAAAAATCCATTGTCATACATCGTTATGCTCTGTATGTTTCCAGTAATTGCCAGTATCATCCATATGTTCGCCAAAAATGAAGCCAACTTGACTGCATCGCCAATATTTAGCCAAGTGTCCATTAAAACGCCATTATAATGTAAGGAACGGTATTGTTTGTGAATATTTAAAGTACGAAGATGAAGACTTGTAACTTATTATTTTTTCTCTCGCTTAAAATACATTGGAAGAAGAAAACTGCATAATGCATGTAAATTACAGTTTTACAATTTGGGTAACGAGTATAGACAATTTTACAAAGCGTGCAAATTTCTACAATGTGGTTTGATCTGCTGTTAGGTAGACAAGGGGTACCTCCCTCCCTTCTAATTATTTATAAAAATATAAATCATAATTATTTTATTGGCATTTACAATATTCGAATTCTTTTATAACTCTATTTTACGATAAGTACATACTCAAGTCTAATTAACTATTTCCTGCAGATAATTTTGATTATATTATCTAGATATAATGATCAATAACAGTGTAAATTTATCTTCGTTTTTTTATTTTATTTGAATGCTATTTAAGTATCACAATTTGTCTCAAATATGTTTCTTACTATACTTTAAATGTATATGTATCATTATTACACTTCATTTGCATAAATGTCAAGAGAAAAGTATTTTATAGAAAATTATCTCAGAACAATATATTTTTGTACATTGTTTAAAAGCTAAATTTCAAGAAGTTTTAAGCATAAACCCGATTTTTTGTATATACATTTTACTATTTCTGCTTCAAAGAATTGTTTTAAATATGTTTATTTCATTTTAATTTTTATAAAATATAAATACTGAACACATTTTTATAGCAAAATCACCTCACGATCTTCACTTATTTTATGTAACGTAGCTTAAACACTTCACTATGTTTTTTCATGTCTAAATATCAGAGTATTTAATAGCATCAAAGAATAAAATAGCAGTTCACAAACAATCTTGAGAAATGAAAAGTTATAGATATATCCAGAATCTTTTGATCATGTATGCAAAAATAATAGAACATAGTATCATAAAAGAATCATATCGTATTAGCGTAATATAATCGTATTATATTACGTTTTTTAAGGAAAATAAAAGGTAATTATCCAATAAACCAGGATCACAAGATATATGTTGGGATTACACGTATCCATAAATTATCCCAAATAGACGAATCATGCTTTATTCAAACTATGATTCATCACTACACTAATGGCCAGAGCACATAGACCTCAGAGACAACGCCTGGATGGTTAACTGCAGCTTTTGCAATATCTCTAAATCGATCTAACAGTGCAAGCAAATCGATATGAGTTGTGAGAAAAGCTACAAGGGGGGACAATAACTTTCCTTCCTTTGATACATGACGATTGAATAAAAAAAATCTAACAAATAACGTCTACAGATGAGGTAAAAAAAGCAATTTGCTTCAAATGGAAAGCGTAAATTAGGATTCTTATTTGATGTTCGGGATTGGAAGAAAATATCTATAAGCGACTGTCTTAAAATGGCAGAATTATCTGAAAGTGAAACGTATTAAATTGCAGTTTTGAATAACTTTCAATTCCCTTTACTAACTGGATTTATTTATTAATTATTAATGTCGCATGACAAGCATTACAAGTGCTGCTGTAGACAAAGCTCATAATTGGAATGAAACTTGAACTGTACCCCTACATATTTCCACATACAAAATTAAGGATATCGTTTTCTACAGTCAATTCTCCTCCTTTTTTACCCTGATGGCATTTTGAACACAAGGCGTTATATTTTTCAGTTTTCTGGCCAATGGTTATGTCCTACACCTGAGAAGACATCATCTTTTGACAGGATTTCATAAAACAAAAGATTACCCGTCATACTTTGACCTTTTGGGAGACAAATAGGGCCTTTCTATAATGTTCTCTTTCTTGATTTATCACCCAGTAAACCCTTCTATTCATGATTTGCTGAAACACTAGGCCACCAACTTCACAAATGACGAAATATGGCATATACTTGAAGCAACTTAGAATGACCGGCTTGTTTCTATCATCCAAGCTCGATGTAAAATCGGGTTAGAGCCGTTTCAGCTATCAGAAGGGATTGCTGTGGGTACTAGTTTTGAAGTATGTGTAGTCCAAATCTTTTCCAAATTTAACCATGTTTTCTCTCTGTTATGCTGTATTTGTATAATATGCAAGGAATTGTTGTTTGTCTTCTTTATTTAGGTTACAAATTTATTGACCAGCAGTAAAAAAATTTTATTTTTCTTTTGTAAAAAATTTCCTTCAATAAAAAGTTTTTCCGAGATCGTAATTAATGTTTTGTAATTTCATGCACACAGAGAGGTTGAAAAACTTCAATTTTGTTTTTTTTACCTTGGTGAGTAATTTTAAAGATAATATGCTTTAAAATGCATAAATATAACATTCTCGCGTATTCTAAATTTTTTAGCAGCTATCATTTAACATAGGGGTTAACAATAATTCAACGATTTATTACTATATGAAATACTATGAGAACACATATGCATGATAGAACAGCTGAACACATCAATTTTTAAACCTTTCGAAGCTTATCTTTCCGAAAAATGGGAAACACAGGGGCCATACTCAGAAATTACATTGTAACCACTTTGAGGTCACAGATGCAAACATAATAATCTTTCAGCTGAATAAAATATGAATGTATGTATTATACATTTCTCTAGCGAGGATATGGTGCGCATTGTAAAACCAAATGTTATACATTTCTATCAATAAATGCTTTCTTTCGACGAACAATGTATGGCGGTACTTACGTATTAAACTGTTAACCGTTGTCGCCAAATCAAAAGTCTTTGTCAAATGTGTCGATATGAAGCAAGAGTGGAGACGATTCTCATGCATGTTCAAACCCCTCAATAATAACAATAACATCATTTGGTGACATTTTTTAAATAGACAACGCGTTTTGAATTGTCGAATAATCGGCAGTATATAATCGCGATATATACTGGCGACGTTCGTCGAAATTTTGAAACAAATTAAAGTGTCAAAGAGGTTATCTAAGCCAAAACCCTTCTATCCACATTCTAATAATCTGAACGTAATAACTTTGAGCTCAATACTCGAAGTTCTTAGATCCGAATTTACTTTTCGTTAGTAATCCTGGTAATTGTATTACCCAATATGTACAGAAATTAAATTCCTATCAAGGAAATGTCCTCTTTTCTAAAATGAACATTTTCATAATATATGCACATAATCGAGACAAAACAGAAATTTCTCAGAAAAGTTTAAGTCCTTACTATTTTACATAAGCTGATTGCACCTACCAATATTCCAAGTCATTTAAGGTACTGCAAAGAAATTAAAACATCTTATGTTATTACAACAGCAATTCTCAAAGTTTCAATATTGGCAACCCAATATTGAATCATAATTTTCATCGCGCCCTTCTCCATACCATAACAATGTATTGAACTCAGTAATATTATACTTTGAAACTAAAGCTACAATATACGACTTTAACCTCTTAAGTACCACCTGCGTATATAAAAGTCGCACTCAGCCAAGTTTTTAATTGCACCGGACGTATATATACGCCTCTTCGAAGTACGATCTTTTCAGTGCACTGCTATCCGTGAAATTTTTCCGAAGGCTTTGGAATGCAATAAAGGGACCTTGACAGTGTTTGCAAAGGATTTACGTATTTCCAAGGATTTTCTTATTTATTCCTTTTCTCCCCTGCCTCCAATAAATTACGTACGCGAGCCTACGTGGAAAATGTAGCATTAGGGAGCGAATTGCGTAACTTTTAATTCACAGTAAAGGAATTAATTACAAACCGTACAAAGTATCAAAATAAGTGCTAATTTTTTTTACATAGTTTTATGTATGGCAAACCCATAGGGTCATTGATAATTATTATGTTCTTCTTAACTTAGTATTGTTGAATTAAGTAAATTGCGCAGTACTGATACATTTATAAGTGCATTATATCTGAGTAAATGAGTATTTTATTTTTTATTATGTCAGAATGTATTTTGTTTGTTTACTTTCATCAAATTAATAATTTTTAAAAAAATCTTTGGTTTTCAACATTTCAATATGCTCGTCCCCCTCCCCTTGTAGAGTTATCACGCCCCCTAGGGGGAGCGCCTCACAGTTTGAGAAACACTGCATTACAAGGATTACTTGAACTGCGTACATTTTTAATTTTGTGTCATTTAGCTCTTTCTTCTATTTCAGGATTAGGTCAAAAGATTCTCGATTAAGCAAGATTTATGAAGCTAGATGGATCATTCATAAAATCCTTTACCGCATAATTTAAAAACAAAGTTTTTATGCTTCCTTAACCCTATCTTCCCATTTTCCCCATTTGTTTCCGATACATTGAGGGTTGTCATAGATCAGTTATCTTCAATCTGAGTTTCACGGAACGCTGGGTTTCCCGAAGCATAGCCAGAGGTTTCACGAATCAAAATAAAAATGTCTAAAGAAAATAGAGAAATATATTTATATGGATCTCTCATTCCATTGAGGGAAACTTAATTAAATTAGGCACCGGACAGCCTCTCTTTTTAGTAATTTCCTGCACACACACACAACTTGTATTATAATATAACAAAATATTAATTTGTTTTCTTTATACATACTACCTATAAATTATGAATATCTTGCTCATGATATCCTAGGTTACATAAAATAAATTTATACTCGTTCTAGCTAAGTTTTGTAAAAATAGGGGGATGAAATGAATTCATCTCGAACGACAGTGTTAGAAATTATGTGATAAACTACAGTCTTCCATTTATAACAATAAAAATCGGTCTTTAAAAGAGCCCTAAAAACACCTAACACCAGTAAAATTATATTTCCTTGAGGAGGAAACCAAACATGAATGAATAAATCAGAAGGCTTCCAATGAAGGAGAAGGAACAATTAACTTATTGACAGATTCGACAATGAAGTCTACGTATAATCAGGAGCAACTCTTAAATATTAAGCAGCAAATCTGCGGAATATGCAGCATTTTTCACACAGTTATAAACATTTTAATATCATTATTTTGAGCAATTAATGAATTCAAGTTAAAAATATTCCTTAACGTATATTGCAACAAAATATAGAAGCACACTATGAAATGTGTGACAGCAGATAGCTTCAATATTTCTAGACAAGCGTTTCTTAAACGGTACGGTGCGCCCCCTGCAGGGCGTGATAAAAATACGAGGGGGACGTGAGCATATTAAAAAGTCGAAAACAAAGGATTATTTTAAAAGTAATTAATTTACTGAAAGTAAACAAGCAAAACACATTCTGGCATAATAAAAAATAAAATACTTATTTACACTGATATAATACACTTGCAATTGTATCAATACCGCACAAAGCACGTTATAATTAATTTCACAATACTAAGTTAACAGTAAATATAATAATTATAAGTAACCGAATGGGCTTGTCATAAATAAAAGTACATACAAAAAATAACACTTATCTTGATAATTTGTATGGTTTGGGATCACTCAACTAATGTACGATTAGAAGTTACACGATTCACTCCCCAATGCCTGTTTCTATGTAGGAAAGGGTGCGACGTATTGGAGGGATGAAAAGGAATAAATAAAACCATCTCTGAAATAAGTAATTTCTTCACAAATACTGTATCGGAAGCCCTCGGAATAATTTTATGGATAATAGTGCTCAGAGACGATAGTACTTCAGAAAGAAGTACCTCCGGGGCAATTAACGCTTTGGCTGAGAGAGACGTTTTTATACGTCGGTGGCACTTAAAAGGTTAAAACCATTTTGTAGCTTTAGAAAAAAAAAGTATAGTATTATTGAATTCAATGCATAGTTCTTTTAGGGACGAAGGGGTGATGAAAATTATTATTGAATATTGGATCGCAAATATTGAAAGTATGAGAAACACTGACCTAGACATTACTATTTTCTGTAAATAAAAAAAATCCAGTTGATTACTATACTTCTATGGTACTGATGGGAGGACAGATTTGTTCCTGTTTAGAATTCGCCCCTGAAACGGCTTGGGATTTTTATACGAGTCCCCCCTGACCGGATGCGGTGAAATTCCTCTTGGCGGGGTGTGACAGTTCCCGCGTTAAAAAGTTCACTAAACCCATAAATTTTGTGGTGGTGTAACACTGCGCCGACCTCGGGAACAATCAGAGAAATTATACTGGACAAGGCAAAGAGTCCTGCTCTAGGATTTTTGGGTGACGAGGTGCTGAATAAAAACGGCACGCACCTGATTTTAGAGACAGAGATCCGATCCCAGAGCTACAGAAGAACAGTACTCCGAGATTCCTGGCGTCAACCATGTCCATCCCTCAGCACCCTCCCCCTCTCAAGCTAAGTTTAATTATTTTTGATCTTCTTGTTGTAAAAGTAAATTTCTCTATGCGTGTACTTAAAAAAAATTGCTTAAAATAAATTCATCTTAAACGTTAAAAGCTCGTTCTGTTAAATTATTGATTTTTTGTTTATTTTACTGTTAATTTAAGGATTCTAGTTTATTTTAACTATGGTTATGATGCGACGTGGAATTAGGAAACTGGGTTCACAATTTAGTATTTAAAGAAGTTTAAAATAGCGTCGCATCAGTACATAAAGCCTGGATCACCATTTAATGCTATTAATGAGTAAATAAAATTAATATTACTTTATAATATTTTATTAGAAAATGCAATATTTTTCTTAAATAGCCTTTATTGAAAGTATAGTTACAATATGTTGAGATCTAATTTAAATATTTCAAGAAATATTCTTCCATGTCTTGGATGGAGCCACGGGAAACAACTTATATTTCTATAGGTTCCGTGAGTCACCAAATTTTGAAGACCACTGCCATAGATTATCCATCCAGCAAGATCTATTTCGGTGATTTGTGGCAAGGACTCTACTCGCTAAATGATTTAAGTGGCTTGTTCACATATAGTGCAATCAATGAGATCGCTTGATGGTGTTATTTTGGAGCAGAAGGGCAAATTATTAAAGTGATTAAGGGGTTGAAGACAAAATTAATGGATGAACGCTATCTGTTTGATGATTGTTCTACCTGTCCATAATTTTATCTCGAGAAAATGCATAATTGTTACAGATTTGATAAAATGTATGTTTGTTTGCCTTGTGATTAGAAAGATGAGATGTTTAAATGACCAATTATCATAAGTGTTATTGATAGTTACTTTAAATTGTGAGTGTAAACCTTTACTTCTATTTTACCGAAGCATTGTTGTATGTTAATGGGGGATTTAAGGATGCGGTTAATTGGTATTATATCTCAGCAGCAGTTAGGTATTTTTAAAAAGAAATGGAGATTTTATGATACATTGCAAATTTATAAATCTTTGAAAGGTCTTTGATGGATGATATGGCAACACCCTTTAGAGTCCAGAGATATTTAATATTATACATCACCATAAATAATTCATATATTAAGTTAAATGATGATATTAATCTAGCAGTAACGGGAAATTTATTTTTTAAACAACATAAATCAAAGAACCATTTTGTACATGTATTTAAATATTCCAAATTTAATAAATGTTTTATGATTAATAGTTCATTTGTCATGTGTAACTCAGTACTTAAAATTTATTTTTCTTTATTTACTATTGCGGCGAATTATTGCTTCTGAATTAATACTAGTGGCTTATCCCCTTGACAAGCAAACTGTGCTTTCTAGTATCCTGAGAAATCCGGGATTTCTGAGAATACTGACCTTGACGTTACGACGCCCATTTAATTTTTCCTTTTGACTCTGAATAAGGTGCACGTCCGTTCGTGTTTCGTGTTGCTTGCTAAAGTTTGTATAACAATTTTTGTTGCTTATTTTTACTTATTCTTCTTGATATTTCTTAAATTTTAGATTTCAATGAAAGTGATATTGAATGAGAATATTTGTCGAAAATCAATGAATACAACAGTGACTTTTATACGCATACATCTATTTGGGATGAAGATCTAAGGAAATGGAACGAAAATGAAAATACATTTAAGTAACGCACGAGGAAAAGCTTTTTGTTCCTAGAAGCACTTCGAGCAATTTCACAAAAATTTGTAATTTTAATTCTATAATTTTTTTTTCCAATTTTTGTAACTCAGACATTTTGTAACTTAACATTTGTAATTTCATCACATTCCAATAAAAGAAAATCTACCGTATAAATGTTTTCTGTGCTGGTTACACTGGTTGTACATCTAAATAATCCATATATCCACGTGAGGTTACAATGAGATTTTGTCTTATACATAACACGTATCCAGTGGTGGTTACATGGAACTCAAGGGGTTACAGGTGGTTTTTTTTTATAGAAAACTTATCACAAAACAATATGTAGTGAAGACCTTTCTAGATCCAGTGATTGTTTATTTAAGTCACACTCTAAAGCAGGACGAGGGCTATTGGTGGCAGATTTCCTAATTTTGAGCAATGGTTTAGTGATAAAGACGACACCTGATCTGGTCCTTCAGTCTCTTAAATTCCACATCACCCAAAGGTAAAGACTTCGTCTCGACAGCATCAACGTGATTAGCCGTTACATAAGGCATACGGTGGTAAGAAAACTGAAACCCACAACATGGCAGAAATAAAACAATCTAAATGTTCACGGGAGGTAGAGAATATTAACGTCACCCTATTCAGCCACTCAGGGCTTTTAGCGAAAGACTTCATAAATTTGATCCTAGGTCAAGTGACGAAGTCGACACCTAAGTTAACATCCATTTCCTAATTGCCACACCAGACCATCGGGAGGATTTTTGAGCCTTGACATATTTGACGTACACGTCGGTCCTCTCTCTTAGGTGAGTCTTCAGCGGAATAAGGCTCGAACTCAAGACATGCCGGCCACAAGTCCGTTACATTGACCAATAGGCTAACTCCGCCACACCAAAAGTTTGCAACCATTACCCTGTGACCAATTCACGCTATAGAAATAAAAATAATAAATTAGTAAGTACTAAAAATTTTCAACAAAGAGTAATATATTCTGTAAGCAAGATGAACTTTAAGATATATGATTTTTTTTATTTTCAAAAGAAATATTTAATTTTCGTGTAATCAATTACACATTTAAGGTATCCGACTACATTCGGTACCGTGATTTTAAAAAAAAAGTGCATAAATGGATAATTTTCATGATATTTAGTGTCACTCAGATTACAATACATGCATAAAATTGTTTCAAATACATTTTGACATTTTTTTCTATTTTAATACAATATTTTGGCACAGAATTAACTTAGAATAATCTTTTTTTCAAAATGTTCTCCTTTTGTGAAAAATGGTTATAATATTGTTTTGAACATATATAGCTCAGACCTCTCTACAGAGGTTCAACTCTAGAGTTGTTGAAAAATTGACATTATTTTCAGAGTTAACACCAATTGAAATAATTATTCGCGTTTTTTTTCTAAAAATTGCTCCCCTCTGTTGTTGTAAAATATGAATATAAGCCCACTTCTAAGTTATATATTTCAAAAATTCTAGTTGAGCCTCTGAACAGAGTTCTGAGCTATACATAGGCATGAAGGAAAGAGGAAATTAAGTTACACACTCAGTAAAAGCCCAGGCTTAAGCGGAGGGGAAACAAACAAACAAGTCAAAGTAGTTTCGAAAAAGAATAATGTAAGTGCTGATTTTGTGAAGGGAAGAAAAAAATTTTAAAAGTAGAGAAAGCCCGTGTAACGCCGCGTCATGCAGCTAGTCTTTATATATAAAAATCTTCTGTGTGTGTGTATGTGACTAAACTACTCTTAAACGGCTGGACCAATTTTGATGAAATTTTTTGTGAGGGTTGAAGTGGATTGGAGAACATTTTAGATTCACAATTCGGTCCGATATCACAATTAGTTAAAAATATATTCACTAAAACCAATAAAACAGTCAGCTCAATATTCATCTGCATTGTTGTAACAACGTTATTATTATAAAAATGACGTAAGTTTGCGTCGCAAATCGATTTTACGCCAAACTGGCCAAACCGGGTCTTCATTGTTACAATAATGCTGACGAAGCATGCATTTTAGTGGATTTAATTAATATCTTTTTAAAATAAAATCGTTTTACACATAATTCTTCTGTGCGTATGTGTGTCACAACTCCTCCTAAACAGCTGCACTGATTTTGATGACATTTTTGTGTCGATTCAAGTGTATTCGAGAATGGTTTAGATTCACAATTCGGTCCAATATCGCAATTATTTAAGAAGATAATAATTTAAAACCTTAGAACTCAAAATTGTTTTACCCGTGTGTGCTGTTTATTAAGCTAAGACGTGGCAAGAGAGAAATAAAAAGAAATGAGAGGGAAGAATTTTCCGATATTTTCGCCGTTTTTAAAATTGTAATCTAATTTTTCTATCAAAATCAAGCGAAAAATAATTACATAATCGTAAAGTCTATGCATTTCGCCACGATACGGCATATATCTTTATATGTATATGTACATATATATATATATATATATATATATATATATATATATATATATATATATATATATATAATTCTGTGCGTGTGTATGTGGCTGAACTCCTCCTAAACGGCTGGACCGATTTTGACGACATTTTTTGTGTGGGGTCAAGTGGATCCGAGAATGGTTTAGATTCAAAATTCCGCCCAATACCGCATTTAGTTAAAAATATATTAATTTAAAAACTTAAAATGCATAATTGTTTTACCCATGTGTGCTGTTTAGTCTGCTAATGCACGGCAAGATAAAGAAAGAAAGAAGAGAGAATTTTCCGATATTTTCGCCGTTTTTAAAATTGCAATGTAATTTTTATATCAAAATCAGATAAAAAATAATTACAAAATTGAAAAAAAATTATTCATTTCGCCACGATACGGCATATATCTTTATATATGTAATTCTTCTGTGCGTGTGTATGTGACTGGAGTCCTCCTAAACGGCTGGACCGATTAGGATGATATTTTTTGTGTGGGTTCGAGAATGATTTAGATTCAATCGCAATTAGTTAAAAATGCGCCAAAATTATGTAAGGGCGCGCGATTGTTCATAAAAAAATCATGGGCAAAATTCTTGAGGCCACTATTTTAAGCGACAAACTTCAAGGTGAAGTTGTAATTCTACCGCAGATGCCAGTGATTCTTTCAGACTCACCTACCCTTTCAAATTTTTGCAATTTCCAATTCGGTTGGCATTTGCTATGACCATTAATAAATCATAAGGTCAAACAATTACAATTTGTGGCTTAGATTTAGAAAGCCCTTGCTTTTCGCACGGCCAATTATATTAAAACGTGTGTACAGGACAACGTCTGGCGGGACCACTAACATATATATAATATATATATATATAACAGAAATAATATTTTTAAAGTAAATATATTGTTATATAAATATCTGATCGTTGCTAACAAATAAATAAAATACTTTATGTTACACGTTTTTGGATTACATACCAAGATTTATTTTTAAATAAAATATACGTTAATCTTACCTTTTTTCCTTTGTATTAAAATCTAAAAATAACATATATGGTCATATAGTTTTTAATAAATTTTATATTTACCGTGCAAATTCTTTATTAAATCATGAGCAATGTAACGCAGAATTTTCGTTTATGATATATTCTTCTCCTTAAAAGGTTTTAAATATCTTTCAAATCCAACAGAACATTACACACTCATTCCTCGTATATTTTACCATCTAACATACGCCTCTCGTTAAAGCTGAAAAATATATTTTATTGATATAGTAGCGGTACCCTGTCAAGCGTTGCTGCGGCTCAGTACAGTTAAAAAATGACTGAGAAAGCACACAATTCTAATATTTGTAACCATTTACACTTAAGTACGATTGTTTTTGTTTGCACTTAAAAGTAAATATTTTTAAGAAAATATGTATAAGTATGCATAAACAAAACATTTATAAAAAGACATTCCATTAATAAATTTCATTTATTAATGGAATGCATAATTTAAAACATTTTGTTTTTGTCCTTATATTATGAACCTAAAATTATTTATGTCGTCTCCATAATGGAAGCTTAAACGCATGAAATTGTTTTTTTTCGTCGAAGAAGCTTTTGTAGTTTAGAAACAATGGACCTTTTAATGTCTGTAGAAATTCCACATAATCCATTCAATTCATCCTTGCTTTCACCAATGAAGTACATTTGTAGGAATTTATGTTGACTATCTGTGAATAGAAGCAGGGAGCCAGCTTTATGATAAATTTATCCTTTTATTTTGAAAGTTTGCGCAAATTGTTACAATTTCTATTCCAAATGAAGTCATTTTGAAGCGTGAATTGTATTCCTGATGTTAGATAGAAAAAACTTTGATTCCACAGTATATCAGGTAAGCAAAGTTTTTATTGTCTATGGTGATTTTTCAAGCTGAGGCACTTACATTTTTCCAGTGATACAGCACACATTCCTTTTGTTTCTCTATTAAATTTCATAGCCTTGCAATTAGGACACACTTTAGTCATTGTGCCGATGAGAATATGCGGGCTCAAACTATAATTCTCTGCTGGGTTGTACCGAATGCAAAGTGATTGTAATCACGTCTTTGCTTTGCAGAATGTCGTGTTTGATGCTGTTTCACGTTGACATTTTTCAGTCATACGCAGCCTACTGTTGCCCTTTTGTTGAGAACAGAGCTGATCTGATGTTGCAAAAGGCTACTGCAGAAGTGTGCATCGTCAAGTCTGGCTGTTCGCTGCTCTGCTGCTTCCTCAGTGAGTATTTGAGCCATTCTTCGTCTGGTTTGCTCGTTCGCTGATGTCTGTTCTTCCTTATTTTGACGTTCAATTACTCCTCACATTGCTTTTGCTAGGCGAGTACGATGACTTGGATTTTCTGCACCGCATTATTTTTATGTATTGAAGTCAATTGACTGCTCTTAGAGAAAGGAGAAGTTAAAACAAAAACGTATGAAATTGCAAAAAATAAAGAAAAAATGAAGAAAAGAAAAAATAAAAATAAAAAATGCAAACAAAATATTTAGTTTGAAACATAAACCAACCAATATAGCCCTATTCCAATGCAATGGGAAACAGAATATTTCATTCCATTCAAACAATTTACTCCAAAGAGGTCAATTTCCCTATATAATTTGAAATTAAATGAACATCATTGACATAGCTCGATGTCCATTAATTGCACTGAGAAATAAGAAAAATAGTTAAAAAATTAAATATAAAAATATAGAATATATACTCGCATAAAATCAACACTTCAATAAAAGACGCAGCTCAATATCAACGCAGTGTAGTTCAAAATAATTAAGGTGACTGCCTATGTTCAAAATGTAATCCACAGTTAAATTATATAATTAATGACACGAGTTATATATATATATATATAAAATTTACATCTAAATCAAATTTGTGCATTGCTTGCAATTAGAAATTGGCTGCCTGCTTTCCTTCATCACCAATAGAGTTATGGTAGAAATATAAATCACATAGCTCTGAAGATATTTTTTGTTGAATACGCAAGTTATATTTAAATATGAACATGGTTTTCACAGAAGAAACTGCGACAAAGCCTTCGCAAATATTAAAGGTTTTTGCAATTCTAAATTTGACTGGCATTTGCAATCATTATCATAAAGATTTTTACAAGTCTTACTGACTGGCATTTTTTTGACAGACATTTCCTATCATTATCAACAAAGTTCAGGGTATACCTTTAAAATTGAGCAGCTTAGGTCTAGACATGGATTGCTCCTCAGATGGACAGTTGTTTATTGTGTGTTCTAGAGTAATCGGTGATGGCAAGGATGAATTGAATGTACACTGCGGAATTACTACCGGGACAAAAAGGTCAATTGTTTTCCAACCGCAAGAGCTTCTTCACTGAAAAAATGACAATTTAATTAGCATTGAGACCTCTACAATTGAGACAATGTAAATAATTTTAGATTCATAACATAAGGGCAGAAACAAACCATTATAACTTCAAGAGAGTATTCCGTTAACAAATAACAAATGAAAACTCTTAGAAAAGTTTTGTTTATGCATATAGTTATACATATTGTTTTTATAAAACAATCATACCTCAAGTGCAAAAGATTAAATATAGCAGAAATGTGTGCTTTTCCCTCCATTGTGTTTTAAACCACACTGAGCCACAGTGACGTGAGGCAGTGTACAGTTAGTTTTTTTTATGAAAAACTCATATCTTAACTGCAAATGATTAAAGATATTAGAAATGTGTCCTTCACTTTTCAACCAGACTGAGCAACAGCAACGCGTGGCTAGATACAGCTAGTTATAACAAGCTGAAATCTTAAAAAAGTATGGAAAACAAAATAAGGTTCGATATTTTGTTGAAAAAACCATAAACAGTTCCAAACAAGCAGAAAATATATATCAGAAAATTTTAATTTAACCATTTGTATTTCAGAGTAACATCAACAATCCCTACCAATAGGTACTTTTTAGTCAGTCTAATATGTTACCGCCGAAACTCTTAGAAATTTCAAAAACTATTTTGCTGAAAAATCCATATCGAAGTGTAGAAAAGTATTATTATTTTATTCAAACTGGTATAAAAGGATTTACCATATTTTAAGGGCATTTTGTAATGTCTTCTGATTTGAGGTAAATGGTGGACTGAGAAAAAATGCAACCTCAAAATAATAATAATTATATAACTATTTAATTTAGAATTACCAGAGAAAGAGAGATAAATTGGCAGAACGTTTTATATCAGTACGCTACGCATTGTTGCCATGATTTTGAAATCACCCCAAAAACATATTTGACACCATTTAATGTTATCACTTAAGCTTTAAGAAATTTTAACTATTTCCTGGAAAAGTTAATAGCTTAGTGAAGTCAAATTAGTACTTTATACATAAAACTTATCTAAGGCAGATAACCCAAGCTTGGAAGTATAATATACACAATTATTTTTTACTGAATTTTAAAATGACAGGGTTCACAAATATACTTTCTTACACATACTGATGCTCAAACACGAATTCCTCTTTTTTTCTATTCTAATTTTAATCAGAACTTGGTCGCTTTACGCCCAAATATATGTGAGTGTGACTTAATCTACCTCATGTTTTTTTTCTTTAAATACTAGAGTTTCGGAGATTACTTGATTTTTATAATCACTTTTTCCTTTATTTTTTTGTACTCAGAGCACTTCGTTCTTCAGTATAATTGCATTTTGTACTAAAGTGTTTAATTTGTAGGATTCAATAAATAATTTCAATAAATTGCTAAAAGTTGATGTCTAAGTTATTTCTTTTAATTCAATGGTGAAATTTCCAGTATTATCAGGATATTATAGCATCATTGCAAATGCACCATAATGCAAATGCTTTAATGTAAACCCATGGAAGAAATAAATTAAACTGTTGTGGAAGCATGGAGAAAGTTAACGGTTATGGATTACATCAGTGTTTCTCAAACTGTGGGGGAACGAGCATATTGAAAATAAAGGGTTTAATTTTTTTTTCGGAATGAAATAATACAAAATGCTTTCTGACATAAAAAATACACATTTAAACTGATATAATTTATTTGTATCATTTGGTGATCATCAAAAATAAAAAATTCCACTTCAAACGCTCATTAGCTTCTTTGATCCTATAACCAAATTAAAAAAAATATTTTGTTTGGTTTCCTTTAATCCCACGATGAGAGATCTTTTTATTATGTTTCTGTTAACCTAAAATATTACTTTAGCTGACCTTCGAACTTACTGATATGGTTATCTCTATCGTTTTTTTAAGGACGTTGTAAAAATAATATATATCTGTTTCGCCTTTTCCATGTGAAAGAGTTTTATGATATATGGATTAGTATATTGAGTACTTTGAAGAATAATTTGGCCAAGATTTATTTTTATGAGTATTCTGAAACATATAATGCATAATGAAAAACTTTTTACACAATTATTTTTAGAACATGCTACACTTTCCCCATGAACAATTTTGTGGTGTTGTACGACTAATTATGGTTTATAAATGTAAATGGCCCATGGGCATCTATGATCCCTATTGAAGGAAGTTGAAACTGATAAAGCAATTGAAGAACCTACTGAAATAATGCACAGTAATCAAGATAGCGAAAGTAAATATCAGAAAAGCGTTAGGCATGAAACGTTTGAGTTGATTTCAAATTTTCAAATGCTGCCTAAAGATCTCTATGAAGAAAACTATTAAGCCATAATGTAGCACTTCGCCTTGTCAAAAAGGCACAAGGAAAAAAAAAAGTTCAAAATGCTATTTGTAGATCATCAAACAACAGAAAAACTACAAAAGCGTGAACAAAATATGAAAGTTAAGCTGTAAAATAACGTTCCTGTGTTGTTAGCGAAAATTGTCTGTGATTTATATCCTTAATTAAGGACAAGCAAATTTGGAACATTTTCTTGAGTTTCATTGGATTTTTTCTCAAATTTTCTAAGAAAAATTGAAAAATCCTTGAAAGTAGGTAAGTATATTTTCTCTTAATTAAAATATTCTCGGGAATGTTGTGATTTTTATCGTGTATAATAAAAATAACTATAAAATAAATTATAGTTTTAAAACAAACTAAAAAACACGCTTTTATAGTGAATCGAACTAAAAGTAAAAAAATAAAATATTACTTAAATGTAACGTATACAAAATTTAATACTTATCTTGTTAATTTGTACGGTTTATAATTATGATCGTATGATCGCTTTAGCGCCAAAGTGCATTATTATTGCATTCAATACATTATTACTTTTAGGGGGGCGTGATAAAAATTATGATTGAAAATTGGGTCGCCAGTAGTGAAAGTTTGAGAACCACCATTACAGATGTTTTGTTTCGCTATTAAACAGTTGTGCTAATCGAATTTGAATTCTCGTTGTAGAAAGATTTTCCCAGCATGCATCAAAGTGGAAGTTTCGTAGTACAAAAATCAGTTGTGTGGTCGGAAATTATAACTATCAAATGAAACTGGTGGTGAAGGATTTAATTATACGCAAAACACTAATTTTAATTTATTTCAGTAATAAAACTGAATTGTTTTATAAATATGTAACCTGAATTTCATTATTGCATTTATTGCCCGGTTTTCTAAGGAATAAATATACCGTGGCAAAAAAAACCCCAAAAAACAATTGAGTGTACTAACGTTAATTAATAAAAAATGATGTGACATAGTTAAAAAGTTATTGCAATCTTTGCTTATACTAAACAGCCAAATCAATTTAGCGTACAATTACCTGAAAAATACGTTTATAACATATTGGCAAAACTGTAAGCATTGGATGAAAAAAGCCTATCAGAATGTTACAATGAACTTAAATCTTAAAAATCTATTGAAAACAAAATTAGGTTTAATATTTTAATTTTTTTATTGAGAACATTTATAACCCCGTGCATCAGAAAATATCACATTGCAGCTTACATAAAAGTAAGCTTGAAGCACAAATCACCAAGAATACAATGATTCCAACACAAACATCCTTGTCTTTCCCGGAATTCGAACCCAGACCCTGCGTTACCGTAGTCAGCGTCACTAACGACTATAAAGGATGGGCGACTAGTATTTTAATCACCTTAAACAGTTCTAAAGCAAAACCAATATATATATATACATATAAAGCAAAAAAAAACATACTTATTATAAACTCCCGTCAATTTATTTCGCCAAATTAAGACGTAGCCAAGTGCAGAAAAATATTGTGTTCCAACATGCGCGGAACGATTTCTTATTGAATGCACCTATCGCGGCACTTGGCGACGTTTTTTGATTTGAGGTAATTGTTTGACGACAGGGATTTTATTTAGCAATTCTGGAGAAATATAAAATAGCAGGAAATTTTAATCGGTAAGCTACTCGTTTGTGACGTGATTTTGAAATCACGCCTAATGGATCTTCTACGGCCTGTCTTGTGTTATCATCATAACTTTTAGAAACTTTCACTATTTGGCAGATAAATCTGTAGCCAAAAAAAGTCAAATATAATTATTATCTTTGCTTAATGAAGAGATAAATAATTTTAGCTTAAAATTACAGAAAAAATATGTCGTAATGTATAAGCAAAAACGTAAACATTGCACGAAACCAAAATCATAATGTTGCTAAAATTTGAGTTGTTTGAAGAATAATTATTATAAAAGGATTTATTTGAAAAACAATCCTAATTAAGTATCAAAAAACAGAACAATTGGATAAATATTTCAACAAATAAACATAACTAATAGTAAAAATATGTAATAATCATTAAAAACTGCATGCAATGTAAAAAATTTTCGCATTTAGTCACAGAGGTGACATTTCATGACGACAAAAGACCAGAAAATCACTTAAAAATTTAGAAAAAATTGCGAAATAATAAGTGCATAAGAACCCGTCAAGATTCAAATGCAACATTGTGTCAAAATTTCAGGGGAAATGGTTCAGTAGTTTTGTAGATTAGTGGCTTTGAACAAACACACATTACATTTTCATTTATATAGATGGAAATTAGTAATACCCAAATCTCTCTAGCTACATTATTTACTAAATCAATTCAAATACATATTCAACTTGAATTCTGGTTTTAGATGCTCACTTGTCGTTTAATAAGACAAACTCGGGCTTCGTATTCCACTTAAAAAATTAATTCATTTTTAAGGAGAAAAATTTCACTCATTTATTTCAAGCTCATATTATCCAGAGTAGCATTTCATAATATATAGTTTAGAAAAATTATAATTATTGGCATTTAGATATCTTTGAGAAAGATTAAAAATTAGGAGGAATTAACGTAATTATGTGTATGTTGTGTCTGGATAATTTGCGTCATATGTTCAATATATATGACGTAAATTATCTATATACTCAATTAACAAATTTCTTCATTAATATTAAAAAACATTGCAATGAGAATCAGAGTTGGAATGGTAATGGTCAGTGGTGCACACAAAGGGGGAAGGTCCTGGGGTCAAGATCCTCCCTCATGGCTCTAGATATTTTTCCAATTTATTATAATCTTATGTATATAGTACGTAAAATTTAATTAAGTAGCTCTAATTAATAATTAATTTTATTTGTGAATGCTAATTATTTATTCAATAGTTAATTTGTTACTGTTTTTTGTTCCCGAAGATCGACTAAATCAAAGGAATATGTTGGGCTGCGCATTGGAATATGATACGAGAATGGCAGACTTTTGAACTGGACCCCCTCCTTGAAAAATTTCTGTGTGAGCCACTGATAATCTTAACATATAAAAAGGAATTTCTATTAAATCTGATATTTCATTGTCTTATGTAAATAAACTGAACACCTTGTAATTATCGGATAAACATGGCATATAATTGTGTGTATAATAAAAAATCCAACTCTTAAAACGGAAACATTTTTCTATCTACCCGATCATCCATTTTGTTTTTCTACGTCGTATAATCATTGTATTAATTCTGAACGAAATACATTATGGTATTTGCAAAGATAATATTACACCACATTGTAAATCGTAGCTGAATTTTGTTAGAATTTAAATGGCTTCTTCGTTTATCGTCTTGAATGTTACATACCCATTAATAGCAACACATTGACGACATAATTTATATCGTTGTAAAGTCTGGACATTTCATCAATAGAGTTATGCCTTGTTTAGTTTGATAAGTTTCGCTCTTAAACAAACGATTTTCCTTCTCTTAGCGTAAATATTCTCAGCATGATCAGTTCTCAGTTGATCTGGAATGAGGGATGCAACTAACATCAGAGAAAGAGCCAATGGGCTCAATTCATGTGACGTCATAGTCACATGGTAGTGAAAGCCTCGTGATTCTAGCCAATCAATTCAAAAACTCATGCCACGTCATAGTCCTACGATAAAAACTATTTAGTGTTCCAGGTAATCAGTTCACGCTCTCCGGTGTTGCCAAGTTTTGCTCTTTGCAGAAACTTTCTCTTAAAAAGTACATATGTATACAAAATGCATTTTATTTTAAAGTATAAACATAACATATGATTTTTTTTAATTTAAAAAAATCCTTTTGAATAAATCCCCCTAACATTTAAACATCTTTACCCAAATATGAAATTTGAAATTTTATCTGAGTTTTACAAATAGAATAACATGTTCAATTAGTTTAATGTTTGTTTTGACTTCAATAGAAAACACGTGTTTGTTTTTATCATGTGACTTCATGATTTGAGCCCATTGAGATAGTTTTGGAGTGTTTGCGTGGGGAGGCATTAGGGCGAATGGAGCTTGGTACTTTTGACAATGGTTCCCTTACAAGAGATCGTTAAGGTTATGAAATTATCCTTTCTGACGTTCATTTGTTTCATTGGTTCAAATTTTATTTTTTGGTTGACAATGCGCATCCACATAAGACCTATGCTTCAGATGAGCTTCTAAAAAATAAGAATTCCAGCAGAATTGATTAGCGAATGTGCATTCTTGGCTTAAATTACATCGAACGCCTATGGGGAAGAAGAAAGGAAGCAAGTACAAAATATTACCACCCGGAGAAACCCATACCATTGGAACAGATGTAACTTAAATCGTAGTAACTTTCTCCTCAAGAATTGTTGGATAATTTCATATTGAGTATCACGCAACGGTTACAGTTAGATGAGGTCAAATTCTTACTAAGGAACTTTGGTTTGTTATTTTTTTTTATAAAAAGAAAATGATTTTTAGACATAATTCTCCATCAATAAAATTTTTTCTACTTTGTTTTCTAAAACGCATACTCACAATTCATATTTCGCTAGTATTCTTTCATTAATCTTATGTCAAAATTGTGTCACTGCAGTATGAATTTTACTTCAGCATTTTTTTTGGAATAGGTGTAAAATTTCAAGAGTTGTTTAAGTTTTGCACACTTGTATGTAATAAGTATATTTTAATGTAGAAATATGTATGTACGAATGTATATTTTGTAAACACACACACACATATATATATATATACATATATATATATATATATATATATATATATATATATATATATATATATATATATATATATATATATAACATTTTTAGATACATTGATGGTTTAATTATTTTTGGTAAAAATGATAATTTAAATCCCAATATTAATTTTTTATCCGGCTTACTAAAACTTAGTTAAAATTAATAATAATCGAATTAAAACTAATTACTTAGATGTAACATTGTATATTAAGGATTTGAAATTACATAGTAATATTAATGATAAAAGATATTCCTTTAATTTCAACATTCTTAAAGTGCCTTACTGGAATTCAAATTTATCAATATCTATATATAGATATATTATTTTTAACTATATTTATTGTAATAATGTTTTATTTAGTGATAAAGCTAATATTTATTTAAATATTAATAACTTTTTTAAACAATGTATTGGACATGATTATCCTGCTAACTTACTTTACAATTATATTTCTAATAGTTCTCATTGATATACACAATTTGTATTAATAACTTATTGACATTGTTCTTTTTATTGATATATTTAAATAATTATACAATTATTAAGTAGATGGCGCTGCATGTTTAATAAATTAATAATAGTATATAAATCTTTCTAGGATTCATTTATATTTTCCACTAATATTTATATCGATATATATTTAAGATTTTTTAAAAGTACATATATATATACATATATAAAACTTTTTATTATGCTATCATAATTTAACTTTATGCGGAACTGTTTTCCATCTCTTATATTTGGCGGGAAACATAACCAGTTGTTGCACTCTTGAAGTAAGTCTTACTATCTACGTTTAGCATCGAATTAAATTCCATAGTGTGAATACTAGTAGGCTATAACTTTATGATTATATTTTATTAGTTTAGTGATTTTATTTATAATATTTAAATTCATCCTAATGCTATTCTTTCCTTTCCTTTTGGAACGTAGTATGACAAACTACAGGTGAAGGTTGGCTAGCCCTAAAACTTGTTTAAACCTGCAATCCTGGTTCCTAAGGCCAGGAGTTTGTTATTGTACTACTGTGCCTATTTCTTCCTATTTAGTATAGCTTTCTTAGGTTCTATAGCTATCTGTGTATTTATATATTTTGGATTATATATATATATATATATATATATATATATATATATATATATATATATATATATATATATATATATGTTAAAGGTATTTTGATGTTTTAAAATCTGAAAAAAAATAATTATCAAAATATAAGTATGGAAGCAAAATTTTACTCATTATAAACAAGACGTAGGTTTTCTTACTAATAAAATAACTTGCAATTTTTAATAGAATCAGACACAAATATTTGTATTAAAATAGAAGAGCGATCAGTATTTTAAATCATAAAACGCTTGTATACATGTAATTATATTTAATATTTCTAATTTCTTTCCTTTTGAATTCCAAAATAATCTCAAAACCCTTTAAGTTCTCGCCTCCGTCTGAGTCAGATGCATCGGAATGGCTTCCTCGCAGCGCAGCGACGCTAAGATTTTTAATTGAGGCGGGTGATGTCCCCTGTGTATCTTATGCCAAAGTTATTTTAAAGGTATGTATAACATTACTAAGAAAAAATTTTCACAAAATCCTTTTTGTCTTCTAGCCCATAATACAAATTTACTAATTAATTTCCTGTAGTTTTTTTTTTTTATTAATGAGCATGTCCATAATGTAGAATTAATTATTTTAATCATAAATTATGTTAGTAATTGTTATCAAAATTTTCAAAAAACATTGTACCATATGACAAATTTGAAACAATGCATTTATTTTTTTTTATAATTACGAGATACTAGAACTCTCATTCCAATTCTTAAGAAACAGTTATTTTATGATTTTAAAATACAGATTCACATATCTAATTAGTTTTAAAGTGAAAAAAAAAGATCGTTTATATATGCACTATGCACTATTATTATGTATTTGCCCTATGAAATTGTAATACACTTAAAAGTACTTTTTTAAACAATTTTTGGACAATTATTTATAATGAAAGCTGTTATATCCTCACGCTTTCATGCATTTAAATGTAATTCAGTCAGTTTTAGAAGCTGTGTTATGTAAAAGTGCATTCAAGAATATGATTTTAGAGCAAAACGCACGATTTCTTATTACAACTTTAAATAAAATATGATAATATTTCTGTGAATGTCAGTATACAAACGAGTGAACTAGCATTTTGTTTCTTCGAATTGTTAAATAAAATGTCTAGTAATGCTTTGTGCTGATTATGAATAAAGCTTGGAACTAAGTCTAAATTGAAATTACTGTAACAATACAATCTGCTTCCGCTCTTGGCAACAGTATGTGCTCATTAAAACGAGTGAGCTAGGTTCATTTTGTTTCCTCGAATTGTTAAATAAAAGATGCAACTGAGTTTACTTGGATTTCTAGACTTTGATTTGTCCTATTTGTTTATTTCTTAAATTCAAGCTACTAGTTATAAGTCATCTTAAAGTTTTACATTGAACTCTCAATCACGTATTATGTAACAAACGTGTATTGTAGTAAAGAACTAATTTATAGAAGGGATTTATTTATAAAGCAATATATTAATATTAGTAAGGAAAACTTTACTTTGTATTTTTTTTTATTTATTTTACCACTACTTCAGTAGCTAGAATGTTTAGAAATATATGATGTACTCAAAATAATAATGTATATGTTGGGGGATATAATAAAAAACGAAAGTATAGCTATATATATATTTTAGATTAATATTATTGCTAACAAAAGAGTATTTGCAGTTCATTGTGTTGAAATTTAATCTTGCATACGTTTATATATTTAGGGGTAAAAATACATGCTTTCACTTAATCTATGGAAGATAATTATTGAATTAAATGTTAGATATTTGTTTGCATTAATTAAACTAAAAGCATTTTTTCCTTCAATATTATACTTAATATTTAATTATAAATTATTCAACCAGTATAAACAAGTTCCTTCGATAACTGTATGTGCCATTCGAATTTTCTGCACTAAATTTATATATATATATATTTATAAATAAATGAAAATAAATGAAAATAAATGAAATCCTATGCAGATGTATTTTTTCATTGGATACAATTCTTTGATTAGTAAATTTCGTAAGTATATTATAGCGAAAAATTATAATATTGGTATATCCTCAAAGATAAATGGTTAATTAATTTTCAATTGCTTAATAAGTATAGTAAATAATCCTAAAATGAATATTAATTATAACTGTAACAGTAGCGCATGAAAAAAAATAACATCTAATAATGTCATCTTCATAGTTGAATAGCGTCGAATTTAGAATCTACACTAGAGCTCCTGGCTATCGTCACTTGAGTGCGTTTCGTAATTTTGAAACACACTCAACAAAAAAGGACGACACCTAATCTGGAACCCTACTCTACACGCTTTCACGCAATATCAAATAGAAGACTTGAAGCCATATTCGTTGGATTTAAATAGCATTAGTCCTCTACACATCGGATCATTAGTGACACCAGAATTCGAAAGGAAAAGCATCAATCACCAATTTGTGACCACGCTGCCTCCTAATAATGTTGAAAGGAAACTTACTAGTTGAGAATAGATTATTCACTTACAAAAGACTATGAAGAATAATCAAATAATCACACAATTCATATGACTGCTGATTCCTATGATTTTATAATTATCTTAATTTTTATAAAATGTGCTTGATTAATCGGAAAAAACATAGAATATATTTAATTTCTTTTCCGACATCCAATTTCTAAGGATGGAATAAAACCATAAGTAGTTCTGATTTATTATTAAGTGGTGTGTGTGTGTGTGTGGTGTTGTTGGTGTGTTGTTTATTCCAAAATTGCTTAATTAAATATTTCAGTTTTTTGATGTACAGCTTCCAATTCTGATTTTAATAAATTATCAAATTACTTTAGTTTTTTGATTACAAATGAATCATGAAGGAGACAAAAAATTATATAAACCGGTATGATCATTTTTTTTATTTCTAATAGTCTGCAGATTGGGGTCTTACCATTACAGATTCAGTACATACATCTAAAGCTGGTAGCACTTTCTAGTGCAGTACTATACAGAAGGTATACCAATCACCGTAAGTAATTTTAATATCAAATTTCCTCCCCAGAGGGAGGTACATGAGCTTTGACGATGGAAACCGTGCATTAAAATTACTTATAATAATACCTGTGAGTACATTCAATTATTTATATTAAGATGACCAACCGTCATCCTTTAGAGAGGACAGTCTTCCTTTTATAGATTCTGTCTTTCCTCGAAAAGTGTCCTCCTTTTTGTCCTCCTTTTCAATATTTTAAAACTGATCTGTTAATCTCTGTATTCAGAGATGAACCAAACATGTTTCCAAAATGTCGAAGAAGAAAGAAGACTGAATGTATATTTCAATTCTAATAAATTGGAACATCAAGATGCTGAGAAATTAGTAAGATATGGTTAAACTTACTTAAACCATTTAAAAAAGGAACACATTCCATATGAAAATGTAATTATCCTTGTTGAATTTATGTTGTGCTGCCCTGGAACCAATGCAGCAGTTGAAAAAGTATTTTTCAGTTGGTAATGATTTTTGTGAAGCGATTAGTGAGAAATCAAAATTGAATGTTAATATTTCAGCTACAGTGCTTACCGTAAAATTCAGTATGAAGGATATTTTTTCCCGGACTTTCCGATATGTTAGAAAATTATATGTTGAAAAACAAAAAATTCATTCAAAGGAAAAATACTCTTTTAAAATAATAATTAAAAATAATGTAAGCGTTTTAACGCATTTTGTTTACATTAATTAAACGTTTAATATATTTAAGTTAAATTTTTGTCCTCCTTTTCATTGTAAAAAATGGTCCCCTTATATAGTATATGAAACTAAGAAATTACTTTGAATTCTTCAAGTTTGACGTATATCTGTGAAATGCACTGCGGAAGAAAATTGTGATAATTATAAATCTAATTTGATACTTACAAAAAAGAAGACTTTTTTTATCGGTTAAAGAATTTGGTGTATTTTTTCTCAAAATACCTTTCTGGATTATGGAAGCCAAAGAATTACTCGCTTCTTTGGAATAAAATCACATTTTTTCCACCATAGTTATGTCTTTTCTTTAGGTAAAACAAAGAAAAAAAAATATCTCATAGTTGTAAAAAGTTCTTTGGCAGGAAAGAAATAGCAGACAAATTCCTTCGGATGGATGTAATTGGAATATAAAGTATCAGTGCTTTTTCTGTTTCTCTGAAAAAAGATATAGGAATTCGACACTTCTCTTATCTTTGTTTTGGTTGAATTTATTTACAAAGAGTCATTAAATTTTTAATTTTTTTTCCAGCGGAAATGAAATATTTCTTTTTTGCTCATGATTTTTTCACTCTTGAATTTTTGAAGAACAAAGTATTTTGTAACTGAACAGTTTTAGAAAATGTCTACTCAGAAATAAATAACCTTTTAATGTACTCAGTCATAAATATACTCTATGATGAAGAATTTTAGATTTCTCCTTATTTTCAATTAAAGTAGATTTTATAACAAATATACAGAAAACTCTCCCAAAACAAAAACGTGTTCTTATATTTCTAACTAATTTCACTACTAAGTAGATTTCCAAGATTCTAATTGGGGTTTCTTAAATATTTTTAAAGATTCCAAAATGGAAGGAAACTAAATGGATAATTGATACAGCAGCAGAAAATTTCAAAACATATATATATATATATATATATATATATATATATATATATATATATATATATATATATATATATATATATATATATATATTATAAGTACCGTAAAATCCGGTGTATAATGCGCAAAGGCGTATAACGCATACTTATATTGTCAAGTTTCATTTTTAAAGTTTTAGGTATATTGGCCTTATAACACGCAGACCCCCTCCCCCTCTTTTGAATCCCCCTCTTTTTACGTTACATATTTCTATGTATGTATTTCTACTTAAAATTGTTTTAAAAAAGCGTCTGATTTAATTTTTACCTGAGTTAATATTTTGTTATACTCAATTAAAAATATTGTAATTTGAAAAAAGTATTAATATTAATTTGTTTTGATATTTTTTTTAATTGTTTAACTTTGCGAGTTTTTGTAATTAATGTTTTTGTAATAAATATATTTGTTCAAATAAAAAATAATGTTTCCATTTTGTTTTTATATTCGTATATTGACTTGTTAAAAAAGGACAAATAACTCTTCAATAATATAAATTGATGCATAAACTGTAAAATCTTAGAGCAGATAATTGAAAGTCCTGGTCACATTTACTTAAGTTCTCATTGGAAGTTATCACGTTTTAAAATAAGCAAAATCGAGCAGAAATGCTACTAAAACGTTTATTGTTCTCAAGAAGTTAACAATTTCCTTCCCGCACTCATTTAAATCCAATCTCTTGTAAACGAGGCTTTCTCGATGATTAAATTGTAGTATCTTTCTCCAAGCAATTTTCCGAATGTAACTCGTTGTTGATAGAAGGAATTTCAACATCAAGTCGGAGGAAGTGTAAATTACTATACCTCTGGGGATTTCAGTTTAACCTCTCAAATAAATAGAATTGAGATTTAAGAGTTTATACTCTTTTTCAGCAATATATTTTGAGACGGGGAACTCAAAATGAGATGGAATAAAAGTTTTCATTATTTCCAAATGTAAAATTTCATTTAAATTGTTTTCTCACATTTAGAACTTTTAAAACTACATCCAGTTTTTGTAAGTAATATTGTTGAATCATATAAGAAATGTCAGATGTGTTACCCCTTATTGGTAAAATAATTTAAATTTTGCAAAGCTAGCAGTGAAATTTATGTGTCGAGGAGGCATGAAGACGAAAAACAGTTTCTTAAAAATTGGCCTTTAATAATCAATCATAAAAGTCACTCTGCTCGTTACTGGAGCGATAAAAACAATAAGTTCAAAAAGTAACATTACCAGCGACATCCGATTCGAACCGTCTTCTAATATTATAAAATTAATTTCTAATCTAAAATGGTGATGCAACCTGCAGTTGCATTGCCAACCAGTTGTTCTCTCCCTCTAAGAGTTAAACCACTCACATACTTCTTATATTTCCGTTTCTCCTTCCTTTTTTAAAACTAACATGAGCCGAGTTTAAATACTAGCTCGATTTGCATGGCAGTTTGTGCCAACCTCAAATCAAAACTCAAAAGATCGGGTTCGAATCGGTGTGCTTATTTCATTGAGATCATGGAACGGGATTGGAAAAACAACACAAGGAGATCATAAAAATTTGGATCCGACTTTTTAAATGTTTAACAATCGGCCCCCTTTTTCCAATCTCTCGTACCATTATCTTTACAAATCAGTAAATTAATTTTAATCTATAATCACATGTTATACAATTTAACACAAAAATACATTTTATTCACAATCTTTATTGTAATAAACAAACTAATATTTTAATCTTAAAGAAATAAAAGTCTTATTCTCTAAAAGAAATAATTTTACAAAATTCTAACAATTTTTCCTTTACCATGGGTTTGGTAAAAATGTCCGCCAAATTATTTTTGGTACCTATATATTTAATTTGGAAACCTTGTCGTATATCAAATTCCTTAGAAAATGATAACGAACATCGATATGTTTTGTTCTATAATTTTCTACCGGTGACTTTGAAAAACTTATAGCAGCTTGATTATCACAAAACATTACATTTTCACTTAATTCCAAATTTAAACTTTTATTATTAATTACATTCTTTAGCCAAATGAATTCCTTTAGCTGCTTCTGTTAAACTTACTCAGCTTCCATGGTCGACAGACTAACGGATTTTTGCTTGAAAGTTCGCGATGAAATTGGAGTTTCGTCTATAAAAGTTATGAACCCTCCCATCGACACATCATACCTATTTGTAGCAAAATCTGAGTCTGAATAACATCTTAGTTTTAATATTTAACTTTTGAAAGTTCTATTTGTATTCTTGAGTGTATTTTAAATAACCTAATAATCTCAATAAGCAATTCCAATGTTTATTCCAGGTTTGCTTGTAATTGAGATAATACATTTACTGCATACATTCTCGGGTCTGGTATCTAACAATTTTATTATTTTTCATCATTTTAATGGTATAAACCCAACGGTTTTCTAAAATTTTTATATTATCCGGATGATCAACTAAATCCCAAACTTTACGTTCCTTCATTACGTTAATTTCTTTATCCTTTGCATCATGCCATTTAGATGCGTCTCTGGATCTTATCGCCTGTTTGTAACAATTAGGAATAGTTACTTCAACCGTAAAGCTTCTTGTTGCTCTGACAAATCTGAAAATCCCTGGGATTCGGTATTTTTCTAAAATTAAATAAACTAGGATCATACTCAATATTATGCCTCTTACAGTATCTAAAAGATTTCAATCGGGTTGCTTCCCCTTCTATACTATAATATACGTTAGATCCAGTTACTTTCCTACCTATATTTCGAATCCACTTAACCTCTGTACATGGGATCAAATGATTATCGGAAGATACACCTGGCTTTTCAGATGTTGAGGGCGTTTCTTATGTCTTTGAAACTAAACGACTCGTTAATGAATCTTTTACTCTATCAAAATCATCCTCATCATCATAATAATCAGGAAGGTTTAAATTATATCCAAGGTTACTATTAACTTTTTGTCTAAAATTAATTCCCCTCTTATTTTCATCGAATCTTACATTAATAGTCTCGACTAATTTATTTTCATCTATTAACCATATTCTATAACCCTTAGTACGTTGTTCGTATATATAATTCCTATTTTCGCACGCAGATCGAATTTTTCTAATTCGTTTTGGCACACCAGCATATTCCAAAAGGTTTTAGATGCAATACCGATGGTTTTCTACCTGAATATTTTTCGAAAGGCGTTTTGTTACTGTCTTTGTGACAAATTATTCCACGCATAAGTGAAACAAAGTAATGCTTCTCCCCAAAACTTATGCTAACTTAAGCAATGTTTTGATGCCATCTAGAGCGGTTAAATTGAATTTATCCCATTCATTTCTGGCGTATATGAATTTGTTACCTCATGCTTTATACCCAGTAAAAATTATCCATATCTTTATTACAAAATTCTAGTCCGCCATCAGTTCTAACTGTTATTACCTTTTACTTAGAAAACGTTCTGCTCGTTTCTGAAATTTTATAAACGTATGAAATACGTCAGATTTATTTCGGATGGGAAATACAGTCACCTTTCTTGAATAATCGTCAATTATACTCAAGAAATATTTATTACCGCCTTGTTTCAGTTGGCATTGGACCACAGAGGTCCATATTTCCAACGGACGTTTTGATCTTACGGCCCCCGTCTTTTTGAATGAAACTCTCTTGGACTTTGCTAATTTACACGGTATACAATGAGTCTTACCATTATCAGTTAAGCGTGGGAGACCTTTTACTATCATTTTTACTAGTTTTTACCATGTAATCGTTATTAACATGACAAAAGCGTTGATGCCATATTTCTATTGATCCGTTTTTTGTTTTAGCGGTTACATCACTAAAAAAAAAACTAATTTCTTTTACTCTTTGGTATAATATAATGATCTGGCTTAAAAAAATACAAATGTTCATGGCGTGTCGCCGAGAACAATTTTATCCAGTCTTTATTAAAAACATTAATTTTACCTTTAGTACCCACAAAATGCGCACCTTTACTTTCTAATCTGGAACCGATAATAAATTTCTCCTCAACTTAGGATTAAATAATACATCAGTCAAAGTTATTTCATGAAAACTCCTTTATATTTACCCGAAATCTAAGTGTACCGATTCCTTCTACGGGACAACTTTTATCCTCCGTTGCTAACGACATTTTCATGTTAGTTATCGGCTTAAGATCTAAAAATAAACTCTTGTCATTACAAAAATGACTCGTGGCAGCAATCTATTTTTATCAGAGTTTTCCTTAAGATACAACTAGTTACGAGTTGTTTATCTAGTTCTAAAAGACTACATTCAGCTTCACAAAATCTTAAATTTATATTAAACTCTGTGTTAAAAGTTTCATTTACAGTTGAAGGAGATTTTTGTAGAGACTTTTCTCTTTACAGTTTATTTTAAGATGTCCGTACTTATTACAACATAACACGGACCTATAGTCTTAATAGATTGTTTAACATTTTTAATAGTTTTACAGTTAAATACCTTACCACTTCTCTTTTGGTAATCATTCTTGTCATTTGGATCTCCATGAGCTGCAGCCGTAGCACTAGGTAACGTCTTCGACTTCTTCGAAGTGAAACTGCTCAAGTAAGCATTCTCCGCTTTCTCCAAATCTTGTTTCATCAACTGAAGACGATTGGCTTCTAATATCAGCTCTGCTTCAATTTTGACAACTCTGAAGTCCTCTTCTTTTCCATCTGTAGATTTGTTGCACGGTAGACTGGAATTTGAATTATTAATTGAAATCCTATGTACAGGTCGTCAATTTATGACCCGCTTCTTGTAGTCTGGTTGCCGCTGTCTTTACACGAGATATGAAGATTCCAACATCTTCCCCTGGTTGGTATTTTGTTCCAAAAATTGATCTAATAGTTTTTCTTGCTCTTGTGACTGGTTCGAAGTGATCTTTTAATATCTTCCATGCCGCTACTCCGTCAGTTGTTTCCGTTATCAGATTTTTCAAATCTGAACTGATGTTAGTATAGATCAACGTATAACATCTATCCTTACGAAGTTGTTCTAATTTTTCCTTGTATGTTGCTTCTTCATCAGGTTGCTCTGTACTATAAACTGCCAGCAACCATAATGCAAAGAGTACTTGCATATCATGCTTCCACGTGTTCCAGTTATTTGGAGTTAACAGATATCTGGTTGTTAAACTCCATACCTGTTACTCGATTTATAGCAACAGAGTTCATAAAAAAGTTCTAGACTGGAACAGTATTTAAATAGACAAAGTTCATGGCCTGGTTCAACTGCTTAGCCTGCCTCGACACAGTACATGGCCTGGGCCCATAACCAAATTTTGTTACCCTTATTGGTAAAACTAATTTAAATTTTGCAAAGCTAGCAGTGAAATTTATGTGTCGAGGAGGCATGAAGACGAAAAACAGTTTCTTAAAAATTGGCCTTTAATAATCAATCATAAAGTCACTCTGCTCGTTACTGGAGCGATAAAAACAATAAGTTCAAAAAAATGTAACATTACCAGCGACATCCGATTCGAACCGTCTTCTAATATTATAAAATTAATTTCTAATCTAAAATGGTGATGCAACCTGCAGTTGCATTGCCAACCAGTTGTTCTCTCCCTCTAAGAGTTAAACCACTCACATACTTCTTATATTTCCGTTTCTCCTTCCTTTTTTAAAAACTAACATGAGCCGAGTTTAAATACTAGCTCGATTTGCATGGCAGTTGCTGCCAACCTCAAATCACGAAACTCAAAAGATCGGGTTCGAATCGGTGTGCTTACTTTCATTGAGATCATGGAACGGGATTGGAAAAAACAACACAAGGAGATCATAAAAATTTGGATCCGACTTTTAAATGTCTAACAAGATGTTTTCTACAAGTATTTCCATTCGGATTCATTTTGTTTTGAAATTTTCATTTTTGTGACCCGTACATTCTGTAAGTCAATGAAATGTCTAATATTTCATTTAAAAATAATCTTGGGAATTTTTCACTGATTTGAGATAGTTGCTTTAAATTCTACCCGAAACACTTTGCACTAAATGTTTTCTTTGAATGCATTTTTATGAAGAGTTCCATTTTGTTGTTATTAAAACCAAGTTCTAAGAAGAATTTTTATTTAGCTCATTATATATATATATATATATATATATATATTATATATAATATATATTTGAAAATATTTTTATACATTTCTCTTTATTTAAGAGTAAACTAGAGTAAAAAATTAAATTTACTTGAACAACATTGAGTTTAATTTTAAATATTTATTTAAAATTTAAATTCATAAAGTAGACATGAATTTTATAGTTTATTCTTACTTTTTGAAGACTTGTTTGGCTCTAGTTTTATTTTGAGAAAATTCCTGGCTAAAATTTATTAATTAATAGGAATTTAAAATAAAAGTGTATGATATATTTTTTAAAACTTGAAATATATATCTCGGACAAACATGCATATATATGTTTAGACACATATTTGTTATGACAAATTCTCTAAAAACTAATGCAAACAATTTTTTTTATTTTTCTGAATAAACCGAAATATATTCTTATTTCTTTAAAGGGCTTTATATATATATATATATATATATATGAGTGTGTCCGTTATTTAAATACTTCAAAAAAAGGAGACTTTGTAAGTTAATTACTTTAATATAGAAAAAGGGACATCACTGGACGGGCACACAAGTAAAGAAAGAGAATAAGGCTGTCTGCCTTTACATAATTAGATTTAAAACATCACGCGTGTTGGAGGTTTTTCACCTCGCTCTCATGGGCGGCGGAGAGAGAAATGTCTCGTAATCTGGACTGACTGCCTCAAATCACTTCAGTTCATTCATGGCTTCAGTAGTGGTCTGAAAGTAGCTGTAAGCTTTCAACTGATATCCACATATATACTAGCGGCCCGACAGACGTTGCCCTGTACACACATCTTAAATCCGAAAATTTCAAGCTTTTTTGAATAAGTTGTACCAGCCTGGACCGTTTTGATAAAATTTTTATAAAAAAAAGTTATTACAATACCTGACGTCATCACATGCATAGTTACCAAAATTCGAACTATCTATTTAATGTGAGTAAGTGTATACTATTAACTAAGTGGAATATAGTAGAAGCTATTTTGAATAGAAACTTAAACTTGTTTAAATTAAATGATAAAAAAGATAAAACTCGAGCTTTTTTTTTAAATATTTTTTATTATTTTTTTATAACAAGTACATTATATTTATGCACAATAAATTTATCGTAATACCATTGTTTGCACAGTTTTTTTTGGTTAATCCTTGAGGGTTATAATCAAACAGATGCGATGGTTTGCCAACCCTCGGTTACGCACCATACAATTGGTCGTGCGAAAAACAACATTTTCCGCTCTTATTTCTTTTTTTCTTGCCACGCATTAAACAACACACATGAAGAAAAAAACTATGTGTTTTAAGCTTTTTTAATTAGTAAAGAGTGTTTTTTTTCAGGTATAGAAGTTTAAGTTGGCATTACTTTCCAAGAGGGCGACCGATTTAACAGCTGTCAAGTGATTTATTCTCAGTTTGGTTTGGCAATTCATCAAAACGATTATCAAACCAGGCGTAGATTCGTCGAATGGGCCCAAAACGAAATTGCCGTTGTTCCCAATTTTCATAAGCGAATTTTGTTTAGCGATGAAGCGCACTTCTGGTTGAATGGCTACGTCAACAAACAAAACTGCCGCATTTGGAGTGAAGCTAATCCACAAGTGTATGTCGAAACACCGTTACATCCAGAAAAACTGACTGTTTGGTGCGCTTTATGGGCTGGTGGAATCATTGGTCCGTACTTCTTCAAAAACGATGAAGGCCACAACGTTACAGTCAATGGTGATCGGTATAGAGCCATGATTACTAACTTTTTCATTGCTGAATTTAACAATCATGATGTCAAGAGCTGTGGTTGCAACAAGACGGCGCAACATGTCACACAGCTCGTGCCACAATCAATTTATTGAAAGACACGTTTGGTGACAGCCTAATTTCACGTTTTGGACCTGTAAATTGGCCTCCAAGATCTTGTGATTTAACACCGCAAGATAATTTTCTGTGGAGCTATGTAAAGTCATTGGTCTATGCGGATAAGCCACAAACGCTTGACCATTTGGAAGACAACATTCGCCGTGTTATTGCCGATATACGGCCACAAATGTTGGAAAAAGTCATTGAAAATTGGACGTCCAGATTGACTACATCCGAGCCAGCCGTGGCTGTCCTATGCCAGAAATCATATTTAAAATGTAATGCCACAAGATTATCTTTCGAATAAAAAAGAAATTCATGTCAATCGAATAATACATCGTTGTTTTATTGCAATTTAAAGTTCTATATCTCTAAAAAAACACCCTTTTTTTTTTTAACTAATTGCTATATTGGACCGAATTCTGAATCGAAACCATTCTCGAATCCACTTGAACCTACACAAAAAATGCCATCAAAACCGGTCCAGGAGCTCAGTCGCTTACACACGCACAGAAGATTTATATATATAAAGATATACACCGTAACGTAGCTTTAACGCAGAATAAACAGCACACATGAAAACAATTATGCATTTTAAGATTTTTAATTACTATCTTTTTAACTAATTACTGTATCGAACCGAATTCTGAATCTAAATCATTCTCGAGTCCACTTGAACCCACACAAAAAATGTCTTTAAAATCGGTCCAGCCGTTTAGGAGGAATTCAGTTACATATACACGCACAGAAGATTTTTAATATAAATATGTAAAATTCCTGGCTAGTGGTAATGACTACTGTAATGGCGTGTTGAATGACAAGAACGAATATCTTATTTTGGCGAGTGTGAATACGATTCTAACGATGATGATTAATTTAGATGATAGATGTTTCATTTAATGACATTGACGAGACAGTCCGCTGTGGCTAGAAATTGAGTTTTTGAGCATCGTGAGGCACATAAACATATATGGACAGCACCACAAAGAAATAAATAAAAACACGAGCTGTAGCAGGCTACATGACGAAGGAGAAATGAGAAAAATTTCCAGAAATGTCGGTTTATATACTGAACGGGAAATGAAAGTTCAGATCACATGACATTTGTGGTAGTTAGATGTAGTACAAAACCTTTCCGTTAGGAGGGTAGCTAGTTATTATTTACACATATGTCCTAATGGCCAGGACCATTTCAAAGTGAAAGCAGGTTCAAGATTAAATTACTGGATATTATTACATATATAGATAGGAAAATGACTACAGCCTTAGGATGATATAAATTATTTATTAAACAATGAAAGATGAAATAGTTAAAGATATATTAAACACCAAAGGAGAATATATTTCTATTGCATCTAGAATTTGGCGTTTGTAGGCGTTCGTCAAGTGATTTCCCGAGAAGTGCCTTGTTGGGGACTATAGACAGGGTGTGACGTCAGTGTGGGTTGCTCCACTCGACGTATCAGGGGTAGGGGAATGAGACAGCGCACATATCCAACCTTACATATTTATGTGTGTGTGTGCGTCTGTGGTGTTTCAGTCAACATCCAGAACTTTGAGTAAGAAACAGTTTTATTTTGTGAGCAATTGATACATTCTTCGCTGAGACAAAATCAAAGCCCAAGTGAAGACCTGACTGAATTTTGAAAATACTAATTAGGTTGTATACTTATTTCTAGAACTCTTCAAAATAACACCTTTATGTCAACGTTTTTCATTTGAAAAGTGAAGTGTGGCGGCGTACATATGGATGCTTTAAAATTTAATGAACCGGGATTGGAATTCTTATGTTAAGAACATCTTTTCTGAGAAATCATTAGGTGTTTAAGACCCTAATATTTTATGGAAAATGGAAGTTAGATGGCAAATAGGAGACTTTGTTTCAGATCTGATATAGCTAACCCTAAACACACACGCAGACACACAAGCGCATTCTGTGATTAAAAAATTTGGAGAACGCTGTGATAGAGAACAGGGGAATCACGATATCACCTTCCTTCCTTTTCGAGATAATGTAGTGTTCGCTGGAAAATAGTAGATACTGGCGTGTCATATACGTATCCACCTCTAATGTCTTTTGCAACTGGGTGATGCACCGATTAGTCATGGTTCACACTGCTCTATAAGACAGATATATAATATTTGCATACTTAGAAGTACACGTTTTTAAAAAGAATTATTTTAACCACAAAATACGGCTACATGTCCACTATATTTAGTTTAATTGAACCTCTAATATTTTGACTTTATGCACGTGGTGTTCCTTATGATTTTTTTTATTTTGTTTAGATTCGGGAGCGGGAGATATTAAGTAAACAAAATTCAACTAACTAACGGCTATAGCTGCATGGGATGTAAAACATCGGGGCATTTCTAATGCTTCTAATAATAAGGTGATCATTTTTTTACAATGAAAAGTAGGACGAAATATTCAATAAAAAATTACTACTTAAATATATGAAAAGTTTTATTAATTCAAACAAAAATACGCTAATTACGGTTATATTCTTTTTAATTAGAATCTTAAACGAGTATTTTTCCATTGAATGAATTTTTTTGGCAACATATCCTTTTTTAATACATCAGGAAGTTCCGCCAAAAAATATCCTTTATACTGAATTTTGAGGTAAGCACAGTGGCTAAAATATAAGCATTCAATTTTGTGATTTCTCACTAGTCACTTCACAAAAATCATTAGCAACTGAAAAAAAAACTCTTGCAACTGCTGCATTAGTTCCAGGAAAGCAAAACGTAAATTCAACAAGAATAGTTACGTTTTTCAAATGAAATGTGTTCATTTTTGAAATGGTTTAAGTAATTTCACCCAACTTTTATCAATTTCTCAGCATGTTGGTTTTCTCCAATTGTTCTAATTTATTAGAATTTAAATATACATTCAGTATTCTTTCTACTTCAAACGGACATTTTTCATAAATTTAAATATCAGGCATTTCTTTGAATAAAAACGCAACGTAATTTTCTATATCTGCCCAATTTACGTGTGACAAAGTTGAAAAATACCATTGAAAACGGTTATTTACTGTGATATTTGTATCAGACCATTCTTCGACACTTTGGAAACATGTTTGGTTCTTCTCTGAAAATAGAGATTAACAGATCAGTTTTAAAATATTAGAAAGGAGACCAAAAGGGAGGGAACTTTTCGAAGAAGAGCAGAACGTATAAAAGGACTGTCATCCCTAAAGGAGGATGGTTGGTCACCTTACTAATAAGGATATTCGTTTCACATTTTTTTTTCTTTAGCGATAGAAGCACATTTCATTTTGGTTTTTTAAGTGCCTGCGTTTATTCAATGTTTCTCTTTCTTGGTTAGTAGATGTTTTTTGTTGATATTGTGATGGCAAACCTTTTTCCGGAATATATTTTTCTAAACTAGATGCGAATGTAACAGGGAAAAAATTAAGATGCGTAGTTTATGTAGAAACAATAAGAAGGCAAGGAAATGGAAAAACAAACTGTTGCTCTTGTAAACTAAACTGAAACTAACGAAACTGTGATTATCCTTGCTATAAAGGGTATCTCACACTGTCTACTTCCAGAATTACTTGTACCTATATTTGCAACATAAATATTAAAATGTGTTTAGCGTAACAGTTTAGATTAAACGATTTTTTCTGAAAATTTTTGTTTTTTATTCAAGATAGATCAAAAATTTTATTTTTTTAGTATGTTTTAATGAATATATACTCAGAATGTCTTTATATGACTATAATACCTGTAATTACAGTTTCATGAATAATTAATGAAATTAGCCTGAATATATTTAAAGGGTGATTTTTTTTTTTCAAAAGCTTGGCTGAGAGACGTAAAATACTTCGTCCTCTCAGATAATCAATCAGTAGCAGTCCACCTTCAACAAGGAAAGATACGTTGAACGTCCTGCCAGCCAATAAGAGGGATCGAGACTGATGCATATATGACACGACATTTACAAAGTAATCTCTGAATATTGCTCAATACTTAGAGCGGTGCTTCTCAAACTTTCAATACTTGCGACCCAATATTCAATCACAATTTTCGTCTCGCCCCCTCCATACAATAACAATGTATTGAATTTCATAATACGATACTTTGGCTCTAAAGCTACAATACGACTTTAAGCTTTCCGCGAATATAAACGTCCCTCTCAGTCAGTGCGTAAATTGCCCTGTATGTATATATACGTCTTTCCGAAATGTATTTTTTTCTGTTCACTGCTACTCATAAAATTTTCTCCGAAGGCTTTGCAATGCAATAAAATGATCGTAACAGTGTTTGCAAAGGATTTACTTATTTCAGACGATTTTCGTATTTATTATCTTTCTGCATCCCCAAATACACGACATACACGTGCAAACGTGCAAAACGGTGGCATTGTGGAGTGAATCGCGTAACTTTTAATCCACAGTAAAGGGATTAATTATAAAAACCGTTTAAATTATCAAGATAAGTGTTGATTTTTTGCATATAATTTTATATATGACAAGTCCGTGCAGTCACTGGTAATAATTAAACTTGTATAGTTAAATTAATTTTTAAGTAAATTGTGCAGTACTGATATATTTATAAATGTATTATATTAGTGTAAATATTTTTCTTTTATTTTTCATTATGCCAGAATATATTTTGTTTGTTTACTTTCAATAAATTAAAAAATTTTTAAAATGAACTTTTATTTTCAACTTTTTAATATGCTCGCGCCCCCTCCTAGGGTTATCACGTCCCCTAGGGGGCGTGCCCCACAGTTTGAGAAACACTGGCTTAGAGTATGACCCAGAGGTAAAGTTGCCGTTGAAATGGTGGAAACATCCGAACTATCTTAGGCCAAAAGAACAGGGACGAGTGGAATAGTTAGGTCGATTTTATACCAATCAACTCCCTTATATGCCCTTACGCTATTCATCACTAGTACACATGACAAGCCACAACTATTATCAAGTTGAACTACCAAATTGTTCTAGTACTTGTTATGATGTTGTAAAATACCGAATGCTAAAACCTGTAAATAATAGGAAAGAATTTTTGTCAGTTCGTCAATAGCAAACCCACTCTCTCTTCATGTTTGATCCAACAAGCTCAATTGTATTTTGCCAATCGTCTTATCTTTTATTCATAACAATTGTGATTTCTGGATGTCCCCAAGCTAAAACGAAATCTTACATAATCCTATTTTTCTACGTCCATGACACTTCTTATTCATGATATTTTTTTTCTCATCCAAAATTTGGAATTTGTTTTGGAATGTTTCATTCTTTTTTGTTACGCATTTGTTCAATTAGTTTTCAATTATTCAGGTAGTATATTTTTTACATTTAACAATTTATGGAGATTTGTATTTGTAAATTAGCTTAACCCAGGAGGGAAGGTTGATGTACAATAATAAATGATGAATTTTATCTAAAGTTAATTTGCATTTTGATCTGCAATTTAACCCTTCATTTTAGTTACCTTTATTAAATGTTTTTTCTTTCATAAACTCAAAAGCCTTTTGCAACCAAGGCTGACTCGTTGCTTCTCCTCCAGTTGACCCTATTATTCGCGATGGTCTTCCGGCCGTTGATTCCCATTAATTCTAGATCCATTTCGACATCGTCTAACCACCGTGTAGGTGGTCGTGCTCTACGTCTGGTCACTTCAAATTTCGAAAAAACTACTTTTTGGTAGGAACACCATCGGCATATCTGTATAGATGGGCCAGCCAACTAATACATGATTCTATTATAGATCTCACAATGCCAGTCCCGCCATATTTGCTATTTTTCTTGTAAATGTCATGATTGTAAAGAATTCTATTCTCGTTGTTCTTTTGAATAGGTCCAAAGATTTTAATTAGGATTTTCTTTCAAAAATGAGCAACTTTTCTACCTCTATTGAAAGTCCAACATTCACTGCCATACATAGCAAAATGCCCAATTAAAATTTTATATATTCTCAATTTGGTGTTTATAGATATAATTTTAGAGATTTGAACTGGTTTCTGAGGCTATGGAAGCTTCTATTAGCCAAACAAAAATTCTATTGTTTATTTCAATTTTCAGATATTTGCTACATGAGATCAGAGTTCCTGAGTAAGTAAACTGTTTTAGAGTTTCGAAAGTATAGTTACCATTTTCAAAAGAAGAAAAGTTCCCTCTCCGCTCTCTCACACCCAACAAAAGCGTTGAAAACAGAGCTTTTTGATCTTCCAATCATTTTTTTATCGGCAAAGACAAGAAGTTAGTTTAGTTCTTTGCAAAATAGTACCACTTGTTTTTAAGACATATTCTCGCATGGCCACTTCCTAAGCGATGTTAAACAGAAGGCAATAAAGAGAGTCTCCTTGTCTAAGGACTTTTCAAGTAAAAAAATGTCTTAAGAAATTTGTTACAACGTTTATTTTACAATAAACTCTTTTTAAAGCAATTCTAGTGAGGCAGGCCAACTTCTTTGATATGTTAACATAGCTTCGAAAATCTTTCTCGGGTAAAACTATTATAAGCAGCTTTAAAGTCAATATAACAGTTGTAGGTGCCAATAATAAAATTTCTACTTGCTTTAATATCATTTATTTAACTACTTTGTGTTCTTTTACTTGTTCTCTATTCATATGCTGGTGGGATGAAAAATAACCCATAATAAGATATTTGCGAAAAAAAGAACTTATCAAATGGGGAGGGGTATGTTTCAATTTGAAATATTTCAGTATAATTTATTTGATAAATTTTAAATAAATCATTGATATAAATAGCTAATTGATCACTTCATGTCCTCATCGAATAATCATACATCTTTTAAAATATACCAACGTCATACTGTACAATTCCTGTTACATATAGAATTGGTAATGTAAGAAATATTAAGAAAGAAAGATATTATTTTTAATTCAATACAATCCCAAGTTTCGAAAGATGAGTAAATCAATAAACAAGGAAATTCACATACTAAAAGAAAATTAAAGCCATTTGCAAGCCAATTAAGTAAAAATAGAGAATCAAATGATATATTATTGGTGTTATAAAAAACCACTGGAAACACTAATAATTAAAGTAACAATATAATCTGACAGCAATACATAAATTATGTTGATTCTGAAAGTAAAAAGCCAGGTTAACTAGCCAATACCTTTAAATTAAAAAAAAATAATTAGAATTGTGGAAATATTTAAAACTTTTATACAAATTGCTCGATTCATAAAATTTTTAATAATTTTGAATAGTTCATGTTTATTATATTATTGGGAGCAAAAGTTTGTATATATTTGAAAATATGTTCCCTTTTTTATTTTTAATAATTTTAGCTTGATATTTTATAGCTAATTCTGGAAAAAACATGGAAATTTTCAAATACGAAATTCAGTGTTTTTTAAAAGAAATAACTAGAGATCTCAGATCTAAATACATACTAACTTTTATAGAACATAGGCTTAGGAATATATACAAAATAATTCATTTTATTGAATTAAATAAACCTAAATACACATAAATTGAAGGTTGAAATAGAAATAAGTACTATTATATTCTAAACATGAAAATCAACGAATGCTTAAGCGAATTGGTAATATTAGGCAACTTGCTACAAAATATTTCAAATAGAAATTATCAAACATTATTCTCTGAGCCCAATCTACAAATGTTGGTTATTAACATTCCTGTTTTGGTGGAAGAGCTATTCATTGCAACTGGTTTCATTTCAGCATTCTCCTTTTATATTCCATAAAAGGAAGTATGAAAAATACACTTTCACTTTAACATATCCGTATAAACAATTTCAGAAAGTTAATGTAGCCACTTTGTGAAATTATTTTCACTAGAACTAATCAACATAATTCATACGAAATAAAGTGATTAAGAAAGAGTTAAGCTAATACGATGATAAAAGAATGGATGTCTGTAGCCATTATTTTAAAAACATTGGCACATACATATGTATCAAAATATGAGCAAATGTACAATTAAATATATATAACATAATACTATTTAAAATTCATAGATTGTGCACAAATGGAGAAAAAGTATCCATTGCAAATATTTTTGCGCTGATTCCTATATTTATTTTAAAAGATATTATTTTTATACCTGGCAAATAGCGTGCACCCATGGATTGAGATCTTATTTTTTGTGTTAAAAGTATGCCGGATTTCTCGGTAACTTGAATGAATAATTTATTATCCATTCAAGTTACAAAGTTGTTGACTAAGTTTTGTGGATCGTTATAAACGATTTAAATAAATATAAAGTCAATTGAAATAAACTTTTAATGACAATTATTTTACGACGCAATATCAAATACTAACTGAAATCAATAAATTATACTTTGAAAAACTAAAAACCACCCTTTCATAGTTCATCGAACTAAGTCGTAACTAGGGCAATAATACCGGTATACAGGGATACCAAATACCTGTATTTTGAGCCATTTGTACAATTTTGTAATACCGGTGTGACAAATCTATACGGAACTTTATCACTAACCTTCTGATACGTCTTTTTTAGGGAAATTTAATTCCCTGCCTATTTCCAATCAGCTCCAAAAAGAGGACAGGGATTCCTTATTATATATGCAGGTTAGATAAAGTATTTAAGTCAAACGGAATAGTAAAGTAAAAAGCAGTAGGAGAGAGGGATTGAAGCAGGAAGGTGTAATAGTGAAGTTAGAGATTTATTATTGAAGATTTCTAATCTCAGGAAGAGCTGAGATTCAGTGTGGTAAATATTGATTTATAATTAAAGTCTCATTAAAGTTTTATATTAGGAGTGTGATTAAAGTTAAATGTTCAATAGGAACATTATTGAATATAATTCTGGGATCTCTTATTGCGGTAATCTCTGCATGATCGATATTCTAATTTTTAATTAATTGGATCAGTAAATATTTAAGTTAATATAAAGGAAAGTCCCATTTAAACCTCATAAAGCTATTTGAATTATTTGTTATTAAAAGTCTTTAATTTTTTTGGGAAAGATAACCAAATAAAGTTTTTCATAAAAATGGCTACTGGTTCTTCTTTGACTCAAAATTATTCTTGTTCTCAAAGTGAGATCCAAGGGGATCTTTCACACCAGTATTCACAAGTTTAAATACCAGTTTTTTGTATTTATTAGAAATAATTTAAAATTGTCTCCATTATATGTTTAGGGATCGCTAACACAGCAAAAGAGTATACGTTTTTGTGTATGTCTCTATAACCGGCAAAATTAATTAGATTGGAGATATAAAGTTGCACTGTACAATTAAGAGAAGTGATAAAATTAAAGAATCATCCAAGGAGGTGGGCCAAAAGTATCCTATTCAAGCTTAGAGCGATATTGCACACGCACAGGATTCAAAGTGTAATATTCGTATATGTGAAAACAAGATTGTGGCTGTGAACAAAGTGTGTAATATTTCGATACATTTTAAATTGTTGAGTTTGTTATTCACATTCTGTTTGTGCATATCATATTTTAGGGTTCAAAATATTTTTCAGATTCATTATATACATACTCATATATAATAACCCATAATATGAAAAAAAATAACTTTAAAGAACACATAAAAAAATCATTTGATATTACTTTGGTTTGGTTTCATTATTCATATGATGAAAAGAATATGGTGACACAGTGTAAATAAGATGTTCGTTTTCTTTTTTGTGATTCTTTATGTACTATTATAGATTATAAGTTACAAATTATTTTTGTAATATTTACACTCTCTAATTAAGCAACAAACAAACAAAAACACCTGTATTTTCTTCCTTTTTCTAAAATTTCTACTACCGGTATTAAGATCTAAAAAATACCGAATACCGGTATTGGAATTTTGGTCCGGTATTGCAATCCCTAATTGTAACTCAATGTTTTAGTCGTCAAATCTCGAAATGGGATTTGAAATTAGTCGCCAGATGAGGGATGGGATCTGAAAATGGGAAATCGTTAATCCTGAAGATCCTGGTCAGGATAATGGGGGGAAAATATTAAATTATTGTATTGTTATCAGTTCTGGACAAGTGAGCAAAACTTCGAATTAATCGGACTTTTTTTTAAGTGGGTAAAAATTGAGTTTGAAGATTCCGTTACATACAAGTGAAGCTTTTAAAAGTGTGTTAATTAAAAAAAAGACTTGTTAGAGTATCAATGAATCTTTTGTTATTAACTACTCTGATGTGTTTCTGTCTTAATCGTTGCACGATTACATAACGATGTATTCCTTGTACTTGGATTTTTAATTTTACATACTATCCAAGATTAATAACGGGAGTTTCATATAATACTTGATTCATTGAGCTTTTTGAATAGCTGAAAATATTACATACTATAATATTTGCTTACCTAACAACAAACTAATACAAAAAGCAAATTTCAAAATTTTTCTACATAAAAACTATTTATTCCACCTATCAAAACTTTCATTTTTGTATTTGAGGATTTAGAAAATAATAATTACTTTTCCCCTTTATACACACAGGGCTATCTTGAAGGACGTACAAGAAATTAAAGTGACTTCTAGTGAGTGTTGTGTTTAATTATGATCTTAGGAGAGTGTCTTTCAAACTTTCGACATTTGTGACCTAGCTTTCAATCATAATTTCCATCGCCCCCTCGGACAACAACAATGTATTGAATGCAATAAAAGTGTACTTTGACGCTAAATCTACAATACAAATTAAATTATAAACCATAACAATTATCAAGATAAATATTTAATTTTGTATATTACAAGTGCGTGGAAAGCACTAGAAATTATTAAATTTGTTTTAAATTTAGTATTGAAAAACTAGTAATCAAAAGTAGTGTCTACTATTGATACATTTATTTGTGTATTTAATTATTATTGTGTTTATGTATGTTGAATTTTGTTTTGCTTCCTTTTAGTAAAAATTAATACTTTTAAATTTTTTTTTTTATTTTCGGCTTTTCAATATGCTTGCGCCTCCCTCAAATCATGTCTCCTCTAGGAAGGTGCTTCCCAAAGTTTGAGAAGCGATGTCTTAGAGAGAGAGAGAAGAATGTCTTTTTTAATAGAAATATATCTCTTTCATTTTCAGAATTCCAAAAGAATTCTAATATTGAGGCCACTTAAAGTATATAACAACAATAATTAATTATTGTATTATTTGTATGACCTCATAATTTTATTTTCTCTGGTGTAGCAAACGGAATGGAAAAAAAAATTATTGTTATTTAAAAATTCAAAGTTTATTAGCATGTTGAACTTTGTCTATAAACATCGAGGGCAGACTATACAGGGCCAAATTCGACCGAAAAATTCAGAGGGGTGATAGAAGGTATCATGAGAGCGACAGATCGACATAGAACATGAAATCGCATACCACGTTTATTTGGTGAGCCAGACTATGGAAGCAACCAAACGAATGCCGGGATTTCGAACGCCTTGGTAGATTTGAAAAATCTCGCACGTATGCAAATTTCCCTCTTATATGGGGAGAATTAAAGCGACGAGCAAGTTGTCACAGGCTGGATAGGTGAATTGCCATACAAGATGGTGCACCAGCACTTTTTCGAATGCAGTGCTTTACCACCTCCGTGCTACATATCCCGGGAGGTGGACTGGAGGTGGCAGTCATCTTGTTTGCCGGACCTCTATCGTTTCGATTTCTTCTTCTACGCCACCTTAAATCGCTTGCGTATGAGAACGTGGTGCCTAATCGCGGGATCTTAGGACCCTGGCGGTTGTCGAATAGTTGTAGCTTTAGCTGACGTCGCTTTCACACAGGATTTGTTTGAATGCATCCGACAATCATTCGTCCGTCGGTGTCAGCTGTTTGCAACTTCGAAAAATTCCTGTAAAAATCACTTGCCGTTATATTTCTGACTGCGATGCGTTGTTTGTATTATAAATATGCTTTACGACAATCTAATAAATATTTCATTTCTCTTATTGCTTTCTTCATTCCACTCGACATCACCATCGCGGCGAAAATACCTAAAAATTAAAAATTTCAGCTAGAAAGTATGGGTGCACGTTATATACGCCGGATTTTACAATAAATAAAATATAAATATCTTAGGTGTTTAATATAGAGAGGATATAGTTCAAAAATTGCATAATTTTCTTAAAAAGGTTTCGGTTAAAATGAAAAAAAAAGTACTTTATATGATGTTCCAATATCTCCACGAATATTTTTACTTTCCCAGTGATGATTCATCTAACGCGTAAATTTTAGAAAATTTTCTTCATTCATTTATCACTATCACGATTCCAAAATAACTCGAATGTTATTTATTTCTAAATATGTTTTTATGTATTTTTATTACTTTACTTCTAATTATGTAACTTTAATCTTTCAATAATAAAAAGTGGTCTTTCTAAATGCTTCATAATTTACTTATACCAATATCTTTTAAAAGTAGTTGATAGATTTTCACAGCTAGATTTATATTATTTCTGGTATATTAATATAACAAAATTATGTTTTTCCTACTTTTAAAGATTTTGTTAAATTTGTTATTTAGATTTTCTTTACACCAATAAATATTTTATTCAAAGCATAAAAACCACTATTTGAGTAAATAAAGTCAAACTTCTTATTTGAAACGTTAACCCTTCCCGGTTAACGGGAATTTCGAATGAAAATTGAAAAAAAGAATTATTTTTGACGGAAAAAATAGTTGTCTTACGTCCATAAAGCAAAAAACTTCTCGAAATTAAAATAAAAAAAAGAAAAAGAAATTAACACTTTTAATAAAATTTATTTAAAAAGAAAAAAATAGTCGCTCCGATTTTTAGTACATATGTTTAAAACACAGTGGATTTTTTTAAATTTTTTATTAAAGGACATGTAACTAAAACAAAAACAATTATTCGTAAAATGCAGAAAAATATCTTATTTATTTGAAAATTTGTAGTCAAAAATTTAAATATTAAACATTTAAATATATGAGAAGCATGTTTATGAGTTGCAGATTATATGCATAAAGCTGTAAAATACTAGCTAAGAATCTATAATTTATCTTAAATAATCTCTTTTTTTTTCACTTTCCAGTTTAGCCAGCTTGGTTAGACAGTGTACCTAAGTTTGCGGGATCGAACCTGCCCTAAGGTGGATTTTCATGATGCAGAAAATCGACATTGCCCACGTCGTATGATTACACGGCATGTTAAAGATACCTAGAGTACTTGCTTAGCTTGGGTTTTCTCGGCAAAATTAAATTCCCGGTATGATTTCTCATTGTCAAGAGAGAGCTCAGGTGCTTGCCTCTGGGGAGGAAACTGATCGTCCTAAATGCATTACTGCGATTAGTATCCTCCTATATACTGCGGCATTTAAAAGAGATACAAGTCCCCCAGCAAATGTACTACGTCTGCAATTGTAAAATAGCAATCCACAGCCCTTTTTGAAAGAAAATAAACATTTTCGGTTGATTGATTGTTTTAAATGTAGTAAGTAATATGATGAACTGATTTTATGCATAATTCTTGGATATAGTTCTTTTTAAAACTATATTGGGAAAATTTTTAAACCTGTGTCGAGCAACCTTTAAAATAGATTTGTATTAGTCTAAACCAGTGCTTCACAAAGTTTCCATAGTCGCGACCCAATATTCAATCCTAATTTTCATCGCGCCCCTCTCCATACAGTAACAATGTACCAAATTCAATAACACGACGCTTAAACTACAATTCAACCACAATCTCTTAAGTTCCATCGGCGTATATAAACGTCTCGCTCAGTCAAAGCGTTAATTTTCCCGGACGTATATATACATCTTTCCGAAGTACGATATTTTCTCTGCAATGCTATCCATATAATTATTCCGAAGGGTTTGGAATGCAATAAATTGACCGTGGCAATGTTTGTCAAAGATTTACTATTTCCGATTTTTTGCTCTTCTATATTCTTCACCCCCAAAAAAATCACCACATACGTATTGCTACGTGGAAAACAAATCTCGTAAATTTTAATCTTTAATTAAGGGATTAATTATAAGCCGTACAAATTATATAGATGAGAGTTAATTTTTGTATATAATTTTTATGTCAATCCATGGGGAAACTGTTAATTATTAAACTTGTTCTTAACTCAGGAATTTTAAATTAATTATAAAATACAATACTTAATTCTGATACATTTATAAGTGTAACATATCACTGTAAATGTGTATTTTATTTTTATTATGGTCTGAATATATTTTGTTGTTTACTTTCAGTAAATTAATAATTTTTTAAAAAATCTTTTGTTTTTGCTTTTTCAATATTCTCCTGCCCACCTCGTAGAGTCGTCACGCCGCCAAGGGGGGTGCGCCCCATAGTTTGAGAAACACTGGTCTAAACTCTTAATTAAGAGAGACAATTTGAAGACCTTGTTCTCTCAGACTGATATTACCAATTATTTTTAAATGTAGCAGACTAATAGAGGAAACTTCTTTCATAGATTTTCTATTTAAATATCTGTTACAATTTCCAAATTTTGCAAACAAAAATTATTTTTTGTTTTTAGTTGAACATCTCAGCTCCAGATACATTTTCTTTTTTTTTAACAAAAATCATTATCATTCCGTAAATATTCAAGAAGAGAATATGCGATTTGATGGAAAGCTCCAAAAAAAATATTCGTAAATTTATATCCGTGTTTTCAGTAATTAATCTATAAGTATTCTTGCTAACAATTATAAAATCTTTAAATTTTGTAATATACATGTAATTTTATTTAATGACTCTTGTACAATTTAGTTGAAAAGAAGCTTTTATTTCAGGAATTCAAGATTCAGACTTGAATTTTCTTACAAAAATACTTACAAAACGTGTATTCCTTTTTTAAACAGTGATTAACGAAGACCTTCAGGTAAGACATCAAACAATACATCGGAACATATCAAAAATTCGAGCTTATCTCCATCAAGTTACTTCTGTTGAATAATGTGGTAGTCATTTCGCCTATTTTTCTATCGTATTATTCCACACTTACATTTGTTGTGGACTTAGAAGGAGTTTCTTTCTGCTTACGAAAGACAGAGTACATCATTGTAGGAATGTCAGAGGATTTCGGGGGAATATACTAAAACTGTATATATATATATATATATATATACAGTCGGAATTCTATATAACGAAGTCGCTAAATTTCAGAAAGAAGTTCGTTATATGGAAAATTCATTATATAGAGGTGTGTCCATCTTTTAATATACTTTATAAACCACATAAAACAAATTTTAAATGTTTAAACACTATATATTAAAAAAAGTAATTATTCACACCTTTTTAAAATTATTATATGTTAATTCTATACATCTTACCCATAAAAACAGAAAGAAAGAAAGAAAAACTGCAAGGAAAACAAGAAAAAAAAAGAATGCCGAATAATTCACTGTATTTTCAATACTAAAAAAATAATTTTATACTAAAATTAATGAATTTTAAGGACACTTTCTAATTTAAAGCATAGAAGTTATATTAAACATACATTATTTTCTTATTTAGAACACGGAGCAACTCAACTGAGGGTGAAAGAGGATATCGAAAATGTTTCTAGTGAACTGGGCAATGAGGGTTATAGATTGCACTTCTTCATGAAACTTCTAGAACTTTATTCTGGGCGAGTTAGGATCTAATAAAACCAGTTCAAGATTTATGACCACTATAAAATGAGTTAAAGAGAGGATAACTTGAATTTTTTTCAGAAATACTTTAAAAAAAAAGAGAGAGCTAAAATTGAATCACAAAAGGAAAAGTTCGTTATATAGAAAATACACTTCGCTATAGAGAGGTTATTTTACGAAGGAAATCATGAAACGTTCAAGGTTTCAGGAAAACGTTCGCTGTATAGAAAAATTAGTAATATAGAAGTTCGTTATATAGAAGTTCGACTGTACATATGTATATAATAACTGCGTCGACTTTCATTTTTCTCAAAGAAACCATACGTAGTTTCTGATATCCGATTGATAGTTGTGTTTTGATTCAATTTATATTTTTCGATTTGATGGTGAGGTAAGGAAATTAACCTTTATTTTGAAAATATTAATACATGAAAGTTCTCTAGATACTATGATTTTTTGAATTTAACATTGTTTTTAACATTTTAGTAAAGAATTTAAAGTTGACCTGATTTAAAAAAATCACATTGGACATAGATAAATGTTACTGTTTTTATATTTTTTTTCTTTTTTACATTAGGAATATGAAATAAATAATATATTATTAAATACTTATTTAATTCAAGCCTTACAGACAGACATTTAGTAAGAGTGACTTCGAAAAAAATTCATTTAAATACCAAGTATTAAACAATATATTAAAATATCAACTGAAAGGTATTGAATGTGAAATTTAAGCTACTTAGTTTAACTATTGAATAATGTTAACTAAATGTCGAGACAATAATAGACGGAGAGTAAGATTTACTTTTTCAATATGTTCATAAAATGATTCTATTTACGATAATTGCGTAATATTACTAAATATTTCAACCATTGTTTTTAGAAAAGTCAGGAAATAAAAATATTTACTTAGCAGCTTTTGCTTTTCAATTTAAAGTTAATCACTGCAAAAGAAATAAAACACAATTATTGCATCGGAATTGATATTCAAAACTTTTAGAACTTTCTATTTTCGACTGTACAGTTCTTGATCATAAAATTTCAAATTTAATTTAGAATCGGAAGACATATTTTACAATATGTATTCAGCTATGCGAACAGTGACGAGAAGATAGTTCTTACTTAAAGCAAATATTTCACGAGAGGAACTGAACCCTTACTATAAACGTTTATTTATTTCAATTCAAAATAAAATAGAAACTTACTTTTCAAATGAAAAAAATATTTCAATTTATTCGAAACACGTATACGGAGTACAGTGCAAATTCAATTTTTACTGTTTTTCTACTCCTTTACCTCAATTGTCGTCAGAATGTTCAATTGCAGACCTTTGACTTTGCCCAGAAAATTGAATCGTGATACTAGAAACTATTGTATAAATAGCGTTAAAAGGTGAACCTTGCCAATATTTTAAATTCAAGCCGCTGTGAATGAAACAGTGTTCCGAGTGTGTTTGTGTGTTTCTAATTCACCGCGAATTCGAAATAACATTTAACTTTTTTCGTAACGTAGTCTTTATCGTAACTATTTATTCCTGTCATTGCAACTCTGTGGATGTAATTGAATTTTCTATCCCCTTTTTACTACTTTTTATAAATTAAAATGTAGTGTTGAAATTGTCCAATATTTAATAAAAAATTACTGAGCTAACAAATTTATAGTTCTTTATCATTTAACTTTATAATAAAAAGAAAAAAAACAGATTTTCTTGAAAATACACTCTGTCGCAAAATATATGCACAGAAGAAATCAAGCTACAATCAGGAAACTCGGCAAGAATGTAGTCTGGTAAGAGATATGCAAATGATTAAAATTTCGAAGCCAATGAGACAAGGCTAAGTGTGCTATGCGCATATTAGTTGCGCAACTGGGAGAGTTTAAAAGCATGAGTACGAGCGCCGTACGGCTATCAAACGAATCTGATGACTTTGATAGACGATATTGAGACTTAGGATGCCTCTAAGACGTAACCGGCGGCAGTACGAGCAGCTGACGGACTTTGATAGGGGCCGTATAATAGGCCTCAGAGAAGCAGGTTGGTCGAATAGACGTATCGGCCGCACCCTCGGTCGGAGCGATATGGTAGTTGCTCGGTGTTGGCAACAGTGGATCACAGAAGGTAGAGTGTACCGTCGCGGAGGGGTCAGGACGTCCCAGGAACACAAATGATCGCGAGGATCGTGCAATCAGAAGAGTGGCCACTTCGGCTCCAACAACGTCGCTAGCATCGATTCAACGCCACTTACCTCCTTCCAGACATCCAGGCCATCAAGAGAAACCATAAGGAGACGACTGACCGAAGTTGGCTTGAGGAGCCGACGTCCGCTAAGACGCTTACCACTGACCCCACATCATAGGCAGTGTCGACTGGATTTTGCCGACCTCGGGCAACTTGGAGTGTGACAGACTGGAGACGTGTCATCTTCAGTGATGAATCCCGATTCAGTCTCAGTGCTGATGACCACCGCACACGTGTCTGGAGGCGCACCGGCCAGCGGTCGATCCGGCATTTATTGTCGAGCGGCATACAGCAATTTCACAAGGTGTGACAGTGTGGGAGCAATTTCTTGGGACACACGATCATCTTTAGTGGTCCTTCAAGGCACTTTGACAGCTCGCGAATACGTGGACGATATTTTAACGCCGATTGTGCTACCCATGCTATCAAGTCGCCCAGGTGCCATTTATCAACAGGATAATGCTCGTCCACATACTGCGCGACTCTCCCAAACAATGTCTTCAAGGATATGACGTCCTACCATGGCCTGCCAGGTCACCAGATCTTTCGCCAATAGAGCATGTCTGGACGCGCTGGGAAGGCAACTGCAGCCGTCCCGAGATACAGGAGAATTAACTGCGCAGATGCAAAGACCATGGCAGGATCTTCCACGGGGGTCATAAGTGATCCTAATTGAATCGAT